>JAOQMS010000005.1:39550019-39585756 GCA_027563885.1 Erythroxylum longipes | reverse complement strand
ATTTTATTTCATTAAAATGTTTCCAAATATATATGTATAATAAATGTCAAATGGTGACACGTAATCACCATAAAATCTGTATGGGGACCCAGGGCCAACAATCTACGTTCTATATTATTCTTTGATCATTGCATAAGACTAAATTGATCCGTTTTTATATTGGGACAATCCCTACTAAACATTTGTTCATATTAAACCTCTCAAAAACACTTTTAATATTGTCTTTCTGAGACAATATTACCAATCCTTGGATCTATTTTGGAATATTGAAATTCCTATCACATATGATGCCTCTATCATATCTTTCATTTCAAAATTCTTAGAGGAAAAATCTTAGTCTTATGCATTATATCCAAATCATTAGCAGTAAGTGAAATATCATCAATATATAAGACCAGAATCATAAGCTTATTTTTATTGATCTTTCAGTAGATACAATAATCATCAATATGTTCTTAAAAACTAAAAGATATTATAATATCACTAAAATTAATATACCATTGCCGGGAAGCTTGTTTAAGTCTATATATTGATTTATTAATGTTACACATCATATAACCCTTTCTTCACATGGAATCTTCATATTAAGACAGGTAAAAAAGTCTCCTTATAATTAATGTCATCCTTTCGTGTATAAACCTTGAAAACAAGTCTAGTTTTATACCGTTCAATATTGCCGTTTCAATCATTTTTGGTCTTAAAGACTAATTTGCATCTGACTCACTTAGATCCCTCTAGCAAATCAATGAGGTCCTAAACATTATTTTGTGCCACTAAATTTAACTCATCTTTCATAGCATCAATCGATTTATCAAACTTATCGCTTTCTATGACTTATGAAAATGAGACATGATCATTATTAGTACCATAATCAAATTCTAGCTCTTGCAAATAAACAATATAATCACCAAGAATAACTAATCTCCTTATTCTTATAGGTTTATTCAAAGTTATTACACATGGTTTATTTGAATTAATTGGTTGTATGGTAGTTTCTTTATGAGGTGTTGTTTCATCAAAATCTTGTCTAGAATTATATTTTCTTCCAATTTTGAGACAATATTTGGTATAAAAGTGGATAATAGAATATTTATGGATAATAGACGTTAAACCTTATTTCATTAATACCCACAACACGCTTTTGAACACTCCCACTAACTTTACCGTTTTCAATGAACTTGAAATTTACTGTTTCAACAATTCTTGGATTATAGTTTGGATAGTAAAACATATATTGGACAATAAAACCTATACCCTTTAGATTTCTCTGGGTAACTAATAAAGTAACCATTGACTGTTTAAGAATTTAATTTCTTTTCCTGTGGATTATAAACTCGTTCTTCTATTGGATGACCTCAGACATTTAAGTGCTTTATACTAGGTTTCCTTCCAGTCCATAACCTAAAAGGAGTTTTAGAGTCTTCCTTACAAGGAATCCTATTTTACAAATACAAAATAATTTTAAGTACATGCATCCACAAGGTTTTAGGTAATGAGGAATTACTCATCATTCTCTTAACCATATTCATTAGTGTTATATTACGCCTTTCTACCATACTATTTTGTTGAGGTGTGCATGACATAATATACTGTGCACACATGTCATGTTTATCAAGAAACTTTACAATGGATTGGGACATTGTTATAATTCATCATTTTTTCATAATATTCACCATCTTTATCAGATCTTGCAATTTTCACTTTTTTTAATCTAATTTCTTTCAACCTCCTTTATAAACAAGTCAAGGGCATCTACAAATTGAGATTTTTCATTAAGAAAATAAACATATTCATAAAGTGAAAAATCATCTATAAGGGTTATAAAATACTTTTCTCCATTAAAAGATGAAGTGTCAAAAGGTCCACATATATCGGTGTGTAAAATTTTAAGGAGTTGAGTACTTCTTGTAACTCTTTTCTCACTATATTTGGTTTGCTTTCCTTTAATGTAATCCACACTTATATTAAGATCAATAAAATCTAAATTCGGAAGAATTTCATTCTCTACTAATATTTCTAATCTTTATTTAGATATACGACTCAAACAATTATGTCAAAAATAAGCTGAATTATCATTCATTATGATACATTTAGTTATAATGGTATGATAAACATAACATAGTGATTTAGAATTTATACAAACCATTTGTAAGAATTAAATAAACAATAATGAAATTATGTTTAAAAAAACTAAAACAACCATTACCAAACTTAAATGTAAACCCACTTTCATTATGTTTAGAAATAGAAATCAAATTTTTAGAAATTGAAGGTATACATAGAGAGTTTGTTTTAGATCTAGGTGATAACCAATATCTAATATTATACGGTAGGTACTTATGCCTTCAATTGGGACCTTACGGTTTCCCATTAAAAGAAAGTTCTTAGTTGAGTTTATGGTTTGGACTGTAAGAAACCCTGCATAATATTAGAATCATGATTATTAGCACGTAAATCAAGCCATTAAGTATTACAAGGAACTCTAGTTAAGTTTAGTTTGGAACATACAAAAATGTTTGATTTACCTTTCTTTTCAAACCAACCTTACGTTTCAAACAATATTTTTGATAGTGTCCTTCCTTCTTACATAAATGACACTTATTTGTTTTTATTCCTTCTAATCAATATTAGTTATAGTTTGTGTCACTTTAGCATGCGCTTTCTTCTTAAATTTCTTAGCCTTTAGGTTGTAAATCTTACTAGCTCCTTGGCCCACAAGGTTTGTTAAACAAAATCTTAATTCTTTAGCTTTGTTTTCTCTTCAATGAGCATACTGGAGAATTTCTTAACATTTCACTTATCTTTTATATTGTTGTAGTTAATTTAAAAAGGTCTATAGTCAAGAGATAACGAGTTTATAATGAATTACACTAAGGAGTCATAAATTCTTATATCCAAGGACATTAATTTTGTTGCAATATTTGTCGTCTCTAGGGTATTGTGCTGCATGCTCTGCGACCCATCAAACTTCATGATCTTGAGTTTAAACATTAACGTACTAACAAGAGACTTGTTTGCAAAACGAAAACATTCTTCCACAAATTTAAGGTATTCTTTAGCATTTTCATTTTATGAAATAGTGGTCTTAACATTGTTGGCAATAGTCATTTGCATGAAATTAAAACATAATATGTTAGAAATTTTCCATGTATTACAATTTACCTTCTTAAACTCAGTGCCCATATATGTCATGACAGTAAGATTTTCTCCCAATAATGTAAATCAATATCCAAAACACCTAAATGGAAATTGACTTATTTGAATCGTTCAAGAGAAGTTCAAACAATAAGAAGCATGCGAATAAAGAGAAATAGCTGCAAATATATAAATGCCCAATAAATCATTAGATTCAAATAATTAAACATTTAGAATACCCAAGTTTCCTTTGGACAAATTTAACAATATATTATCATAAGTTTAATGTCATACAAACTTTATTAGATAATCAAACAAAACTCATCAAATACAATCAATATCTTTGGATATATAACATATTTGACAAATGAATATTGATTTTTCTATATTATGTTTATTATTCATAGAGTATTAATTTACCTTTGGGTAAATTCTGAATTCTATCAACTAATAAACATCATTTATCCATATAATTAATTCAATAATAAGCATTAATATTTTATAAATAAATGAATATTTATATATATAAAATTCATCTAATTTATTTGGTCACTTTGGTGACTAACAAATGATCCTTTTATAATCTCATGTATAAATTTAATAGTTACGATATAATTTTAAATGTAAATAATAATATGCATGAAGCTAACTTGAAATCACTAATAAAGTTAATAAAATACATAGCATCATAATAAAATAAATGTAATTAAAATTTTGAAATTGAAAAATATAAAAATTGACCAATCCTAAAGTGTTTAAACTTTCATATTTTTTTCATTTCAGTTTCTAAACTTTCAAAATTTTCAATTGAATGACTAACCTTTTAAAACCTTGACAATTCAATTCAAAATATTAAATTTTGTTGATGTAACTAATATATAGACATCCACGTGACATTTATTAGATATGCCATATCATTAAAAATAACCTTTTGAACTGAATTGTTAAGGTTTAAAACATTGGTCAATCAATTGAAAATTTTAAAACTTGGGTACTAAATTAGAAATTATTAAATGGTTAGATAATTTTAAATATGTTCGTCCACCAGAATACAATAAAATATCATTAAATTTTGGAAATAGAAAAATAAAAAATTAATATATCAATAATTTGTTGTATCAATGGTTATGATGTTTGACTTTCAACTAGGACCTAGTTCAATTCCACCTTTAAATAATGCATGCAATGATGGTAATAATCAAATTAGTTTTTATTTATTTTTCTATTTTCATAGAAACCATTAATATTGAATAATCACAAAAATCTACAAACATCTAAATATTTGGCAATCATCATCAAACAATCATAGTAAAATATATGATCAAAATGTTAATTCATAATACAAGCTTTGATAATACCACATGTAAAAATATAATCTTTATGACATAAATCAAAATTGACATTTATAACTTTAAGATATTGAATAAACAGTTGTTATAGATCATAAGAGTGTAATATTGTATATTTGATGTAGAAGATGTCATTATCGAAAAGACATAAAAAAACTTCACTTTGTTCTTGATTAAATTTGGTTTATCTCTCTTGACTCTCTTTTGGCTACCGAAACGTAATAGGAAACTGTTTATAACCCTAATTAGTAGATAGAGGACTTATTTATATATCTATAACTTTTAATATAATATGTTCATCAAGTGATCAAAATAAATAGTTGAGATTTATTTTACTGTTAAATAAACAACATGGACCATACAGAACTCTTTATTTATATTAATATTATTAATAATGTATAGAATATGATCATTAATTGAGCCCCATTCTAACATACATAGTTAGCAAAAGTTGAGGGACAAATTTTAGCATTTCAATGACAGTCTCAGAGATGACAACGCTTTCCTTGCTAAAAAGTTTATGAGAAATAAAAGCATTTAATGTTTACTGTTTTCCAGAAGAAAAAAGAAATTATGTTATTTCAGTTGTAAAAGATAAAATAAGTTCATGTCGAGCCCCATCTATGTTCTCCTAATTTGGGATCTGGTTTAACACTGGCTTTACTAGATTGTTGTAGTAGTTTCCCATTAGATCAAAGATTTTATTACCTCAAGTTCATTTTTTGGTGCTAATATTGTTTTTGGGCCTATCAGTGGATAGAGCTGATATTACATTCAAATGAGCCTTCAAGTTATTACGCTCTGCTATTGGTTCTGCTATGTTCTCTACATTAAAATGAACCCCTATTTGTTGTCATCTTCCCTCTTTCCTATCACAACTTTTGTTGCTTCCTCTGTAGATGTTTACAGTTTCTTTCTGTGACAATCTCATTGATCTTTAACAACATATGATCTTTAACATCATATACTTCTTGTGTAAAACCTCCCAACTAATAGGACATTTAATGGCACTCTACCGATCTTGAAGTTGTTTTCATGATTCTTATAACTTATCTTTCGTATATGATGGTTAATGTATGGAGTTGCTTTCAACGACATGGATAAACCTAGTTAGCCGTCCCAGTTACTGTTAAGCATGACAAAAATGACTTAGCTCGGCCCGATTTAGCATGTGGTCAACAAGCTAGGCTCGGTCAAATTGGGCCACTAATAGGGGTATGGGCTAGAAAAATTTAACCCGAGCACCCTCGGGTCAAGCTATGGGCCAAGGAGCTTAGGCTGAGCCTGAGCTGGGTCAACTAACCTAGCCCTTGGCTCGTAGCCAAACGAATTGTTTTGTTATATTAAAAACAAAGCTGAACAAGGCTAAACGACACCATTTTGTTATATTAAAAACAGAGCTGAACAAGTCAAAATGATGTCGTTTATAGCATAACAACTTAAAAAAACATAAACCTAATTACGTCATTTTGCTCAGAAGCAAAATGATGTTGTTTTTACTTCTGATTAATTAAACGCCCTCGGTAAGCTTCCTTTCCTTCCTCGACTCCCATTTCCCCCCTCACTCAGCCACTGCGAGTCATGTTACTCATGTTCTTCTCACTTCTTCAGTTCTTCTTCACTTCTGCTTTTTGAGCCGAGTTTGACTGCTGTTCTTCACTCCCAATCTTATGTTCTCTGTTTCCCTAGCTCCCTTATCTGCCGTCGCAAGTGTGAAGTCACTGTCGCCGACGCCACTAACCAATGTGTTGTTGTTAATAAGGTAATCTTTCTTCTCAAATTTGGTTTATTATTAATAGTTTGTTCATTGGAGATTATTATGGTTTGTTGATACTAATTTGGCTAATTTGTGAACTTTGTTTATTTAATAATGGGTATGTGGGACAATTCATATATAGTGTTTGATGAAATGCCCCACCTTTTTAATCCATGTATATCGCTATTTGTATTCTTATTATTATTCACAATTGGACCCTCATTTTAATACTTACATATATTTAGTTTCTATTTGAATGATGCATCTTGTATGACATTATTGAACTTTGAAGTTGATTTTCATTCTGTTGTCCCACAATGCTAATTATTTGTGCATGCTAATTTATTGTAATGGGCCAAGTAACTCAATATAACATCATTTTGAAGTTGTGGTCCTTGCATTTGTATTTTTTATTTGATCACATTTGTAGAGATCTACCGAGCATTAGGAACATAGATTGCAATCATTAACGATCTATGCTTCCATCCATAGAATAAATACACTAGTGTTGCCATTAGCAGCGCCATTAGAACACGAATCCACGTGTATGCCTGTAGGTATGCAAGTGGTAAAATGATCACATCTTAATTTTAGGTTTTGTTAACATTCTCCATAACTTGAAAGAAGCTTATTTGGCACTTGCCCCAAATTAACCAACAAGCAGGTGTTGAAAAGTATGCTAGAAATAAGTAAGTACGAAACAAATGGACAGATTCAATAAAATTAGTATTCCTAAGAATTGATAGGATTTCATACATGCCAAAAACATCTAACATCAATTTCTTAAAATCATCTAATATTTCTTTTCCTTAATATGAGCTACAAACATATACATGGTTAATGACATGTCTTTTCCTTAATGAATTATGAGCTATAAACAAATATTTTCTTAATTCTTATTAATGTGTTTGTTTCAACGTCAACCATTAAATGTGTGTTTTGATTGTTTCTAAATAATGATATGCTCAATTGCTCATTTTGAATGTTTCTAACCTCAAGCATTTATATGCTTTTTGTTTCAAATGGATGAACATATTCCTTTAGTTGAGATTTCTAATCCAGCACTAGAGATAGAAGTGGAAACTTCTATTCCAGTACCAAGTGAGGATAGAGGTTCAAATTAAACTTAACATAAAAGTGACGTTTGGATTGGAATCAATTTAACAAAACTATATCGACTGATGGGATTGAAAAAGCCAGAGTGCAAGTATTGTCATAAGTTATATTCGGGTGGTTCGAAAGGTGGAACGTCTCATTTAAAGAGACATATGGATTTATGTACTAGAAGGAAGCTTGATGAAAAGGAATAAAGAGTTGAGAATAACAACTTATGACAACTAAATATCATGGTTTTTGGTGGCTACAATGATTATTGGAGATGAACGACCACTGGCTATAGTTGAAAGCAAAAGATTCAGGATGTTTTATAATTCAATGCAACCATATTTTAAGGTTCCTTATCGAAATACAGTGAAGAAGGAGATTTTCAAAATTTACAAGGATAAGAAGAGAGAGACATTAAGAGCATTATCGAGTGTTGAAGGACGAATTGCCATAATAACAGACATATGGACATCCGATAACCAAAAGAAGAGTTATATGGCAGTGATAACACATTACACAATGATTGGGCATTACATAATAGACTCTTGAGGTAATTTATGTTCTTTAATATTATTATCATTTACTTTTTCATTATGCTATGAATTTATGATTAATGTTGGTAATATTTGTATATGATAGGTTTATTTATATTTTGATACCACTTACAAGTGAAAAATTGGCAACCGTGTTGAGAGAATGTTTGATAGATTTTAACATCAAGAATAAAGTATCCACCATCATAGTCGACAATTATAGCACAAATGATGCTATGATTAAAAAGTTGCAGAGTAAGATGTGGGTTGGGAGCTTATTGGTTGGAGGTAGGTTATTTCATATATGTTATTTTGCACATATTCTTCCTTAATTGTGAAGGATGGGTTGGAGAAAATAAAGGAAGCAATAGATTGTATTCAGAATAATGTTCTATATTAGAGTGGAACTCCTAAAAAGGTTGAAAATTTTGAAGATACTACACAAATTCTATGCATTTCGAGTTCAAAGAAGTTGGTTTTGGATTGTCCAACTAGATGAGACTTAACTTTAAAGATGTTGGAGTTAGCAATCCCATATGCTGACGTGTTTATTAGACTAAGGGATACAGATTCTCGGTATACCTGTGTGCCAAAAAAAGATCAATGAGACTTAGCTAGAGAACTTTGCATGAAGTTGGAATTATTCTATAATGTTACTGGATTATTTTCAGGAACAAAATATCCAACTTCGCAAAGTTGTTTTAGCACTCTGTTTGGCATCAAACATGCTTTATCACTATGAATATTTGGCTCTAATGATATTATTCGGACTATGGCGAAGTGGATGATGGAGAAGTTGAATTGTTATTGGTCTAAAGTTGGAGATATTATTGCAATGTTATATGTCTTGGATTCGAGATACAAGATAGACGGGATTGAATATATTTATGGTGCATTGTATGGTAATTGAGCTCAAGAGCATGTAGATATAATGATTATCAACTTAGAATGGAGAAAACTCATACTATAGATCTTAGTAGTGTAGGCAGTTTAACTCCGGGTTCGATTTCAAGTTCGACCTCATCTTCTAACCTAAGATTGATACATTCTCTTTCAAATTTTTTAAAAGAGAAAAGGGCTAGGATTTCTTATAATGTGATGAAGTTAGATAGATATTTTACTGCACCTTATATGCTTGAAACTGAAGGTGAACAGTTTGTTATATTATTATAGTGGAAGCACTCTGGAAATGCTTTTTCGATTAAGCAAGTCTTTGCACGAGACTTATTAGCTATTCTAGTATCCACCATTGCTTTGGAGTTTGCTTTTAGTACTAGTGGTTGGGTTATTACTCCTCATCGTGCTTGACTTTACTGTGGAAGCCCTTATGTGTGTCCAAAATTGGTTAAATAATGAAGATATTGATTGTAAATTCTTTACTTTTAAATATATCAATTGTATCTATTTTTTATATTATATTACCTAATATTGTGTTTTTAATTTTCCACTAATACAACCATAAGTATTAATGCAGAAGTGACTAGTCAAATTGATCAACCAAATACACATTTTGATCAAATATATAAAGATGAAGGTATATTGAATTATTTATTAAATATTATTGTGTCCTCAATATTCTTTTAATTTTAATATTACATTATTGAATATAATGTTTGTACATACAAATGATTTGATTCAAACTGTTAACATCTTAGCAACAAGTACAATGATTAGCTGCTCTCTCAGTCTCTAGTCTTCAATATCCAGTGTCCAAGCTTCATCTATCCATCATGATTTCTTATAAAATTTTATAATCATTCGTGTATAGTAAAGATTGTTATAGTTAATGAATTCGGTTTTATCATTTCTCTCTTTTAATAATTAATAAATTATTTAAGTAAAATTGAAATTCATAATTAATTTAATTTAAATTCTTGACTATAATTAACTTAGTGAATTTTCCTACAAATTTCTAAGCAATTGAATTAAAATTTCTCATTAATGAATTATTATATAATCATATGTTTAACCAAATTCAAAATAATTAATTCAACCTTACCACTTTTAAATTTGTATTATTTAACATATTAGTGTCAATGTAACTTCAATTAATTAAATTTATAACTTAATTTTAATCTTTTTATTATTATATTTTTAATTATAAATTAAGTTAATTTTTGTTGGAGTCCTTACTCCTTAGTAAATTTTCTAAGATGTAGAACGTGACATATAACATATCAATTCAACAATGGGTTTGGCACAGTACTAACAAAACACTAACGACTAACAAAAATTAATATCTTACAAATTTAATAATCAAATTCACTTTTTAATAATATAAAATAATTATAGTAAATTTTAATAAATATAATAATTTATTAAAACATATCAAAAGTATTTATAAAATTTATTCTAGTTTTAATAAAATAATAGATATTTTCAATATAATATATACTATACATATATGTTTTTATAACTCAATTACTTTTATATTCTTTTCATATTCTTTTGAAATTGATATATTAGGATTAATAAGTGATTGAGTCATTTTAAGATTTATAGAAATACATGTATGAATAAAATGTATGTCTTGTGTGAATATGAAATATAAAATAAAAAAGTTTAAATGCATTAAGAGTAATCATTGTATTAATTTCTTTTAATATGTGTAATAAAAATATAAAATTTTATAATGATTATTTAATAATAGATATAATATAAAAGGACAATATTATTGCAATAGTTTAAACTTTGTACTCTTGTACATGCAAATATAAAAAGTTTTTATACTTTCTTTAGCTATGGAGATACAATAATATTTATAGAAGTAAACAAAACCATTAAATCAATAATAAATAAAAGTTACATGTATAATTATTATTTAAAGTATATAATTTACAACAAAATCAATTAAGAGATTAGAGTTCCGATCATAATTTTAAAAAATTAAAAGTTTGAAAATATTATATTATAAATTTAATATAAATATTTTTTTAAAAATCATATTAAAAAGAATTATAATAATTTTTTAAACACCTTAAAATAATATTTGAAATAAATTATACTTAGATATTAACTTTTTAATATTTACATTATAATTAATTGTTATAATAAAATTACAAAATTGAAATTAAATTCACTTGTTTGTAGGGAATAATTATAACAGTATTATCATAGCTACATATTTTTAAAAAATATGATAATATTAAAATGATTTATATCATTAATTTTTTATAAATATTTTTGTAGAATTTATAAGTAATTCCACACTACACTCCATTATAAATGGTTATGCTATAATTTATAATTTAAGAGTTAAAAATGTAACTAGAATTTTAAAATGTTCTTAAAATAAAGATATAAAAAGTATTAAAAAATTTAGGCCGGTCCAGGCTTGACGAACTGCCTGTGGTTTAGTTGAGTTGGGTCACCGGCTAAGCCCGAGCTAATTTGTTTCTTGACTAGGCTGTGCAGAGCCGTAAGCGCCCAAGCTCAACCTAACTAGTTGCCATGCCTAGTTACGATGTAATTTTTTTTTGTAATCTCAAAATTTATAATTTATAAACTAGTCTCTGTATTTATTATTTTGCCTATAAGAATTATTAATGTCATAATTAAAAACTTGTATACGAAGAATATTTTTTTAATCAGTATAATTTAATGATATCTTAATTTTCATATACAATGCTTCAAATTATTAATTATTTTTCTATAATATTTTTGTACATTAAAATAATTATAATTAACATGGTATTACTTTTCATTAAAATGTATATTAAAAATTTGACTACATTTTACAAAATGTAACTAAAAACATTTGACTATGTTTTTGAAAATGCAACTAATAATTTTTAGCTACAAAAAGTAAGCAAAAATCATTGGCGATGATTTTGCAAAATATTGTTGATAGTTTTTTTCTACGAAAATAAAGTATAAGAAAAAGCTAATAGCGACGATTATAGAAAAATTAGCTATAGGAATTTGGCAATGTTTTTGGCTACTAATATATATCGTCGCTAATGAATATCAGTGACGATAATGAGCTGGCAAATATTGGAGATGTATATTTAAGTTGATTTAGTTAAAGAGCACAAGAGAAAAATCAGGAAACTCTCACAATTGTCGTGTATAGTTGGCGAGATCTTAGTGTTTGTATAGATAGCAAGGTCTTAACAAACTCTATCTGGTATCTTGTATATATTGCGAAAGGCTAGCAAAGAGAAGCCAACTTTTTTCAGCCATAAAATTCTTTATGGTATCAGAGCCATCCTGATCTCTGAACATAAAACCTAAACCTACGCAGAAATGACAAACCAGAAAGATAATAGAGAATAGAAGAGAGAACAACGGTGCTGTAAGAGAAGGAAAGCCATTGATATTACCTTATCATACTATGTTCATCCCTTTGAAACTCTTAGCTGTGGTGTGTCTCTCAAAGGTGAATCAAACTATAGAGAGTGGTTTGTTGCAATAGGGCAAAACGCAAATTGGGTTTAATTGATGGGTAGATAACGAAACCAGCAGATGACTCGAGTGAGATTGAAGATTGGTGGCTTGTAAATAGTTTGCTGGTCGGATGGATCATAATGTCAATTGATTCTCCTATACGGTCCTTAATTGCTTATATGGACACAACAAAGGAACTGTGGGAAGACATTACAGAGAGGTTCTCTATAGATGATGCCATGCGAATTTACCAACTACATAAGGCAATTAGAAACTGCACTCAACAGGGCCAAAATGTAACAATGTAATTTTATCATTTGAAGACATTGTGGGATAAGTTTAATGGTTATTTGTAGGGGCGGGGGCGTACCTGTAGAGGTTGCAAATGCAACTGGGAGAAGGAAATCGTGAAAGAACGAGAGGAGGAGTTGTTATATCAATTCCTTTTGGGTTTGGACAATGCTCTTTATGACACAGTTCGAAGTAATATACTAAGTAAGACTCCACTTACCAATCTTAGTACTGCTTTCTCTAATATTATTCCACATGAGAGACATAATCAAGTCATTAGAGAAAGAGAAGAAAGGGTAGATTCTATCAATTTTGCTGTGAATGAAATGAACGTTGCAGAAAAGAGAAAACATAACTTGTCGACCTCAAGTGATCAAGTAGTATGCTCTCATTGCAAAAAGTCAGGTTACGAAGTCAAGAGCTATTTCTAGCTTCAAGGTTACCCAGAGTGGCATTCTTTTGACCGTGATAGAGGAGGAAGGCGCAGTGGTAATGGAAACAAATAGGCTTCGGGTCACAGTATAGAGGCTATTATGAATGCGACACAAAGCCTTAGGGAACCTTCTGATCAGAATACTAGTACGTTGACTAGTGTGAACTGAAGTCACATTCCTGTACTTAGCAACGAGGAGTGGTCTGCTTTTGGAGAATGGGATGGAGTTTCAAACTTCCTGTATTGATAACCCTCAACAAAATGTTTGTGTTAAGCGAAAACATAGACATATTTTAAATGTCGTGCGTGCTCTTCATTTTCAAGCCAATTTACCTATTGAGTTTTGGGAGGAATGCCTTTTTACTGCTGGGTATTTGATTAATATAACCCCAACATCTCTTTATAATGGTAAGACTCCTCGTGAAATTCTTTTTGGGTCTCCTCCCTCATATAGGCATTTGTGTGTCTTTGGATGTTTATGTTACACTCATTGTCAAAAGCGTAAATGAGATAAGTTTGGACCTCGTAGTCGAAAATGCTTATTTGTCGATTATCCTTATGGTAAAAAGGGATGGAAACTTTATGATCTAGAGAGAGGGGATTACTTTGTATCCTGGGATGTGTCATTTGATGAAACTCAATTTTTATATCTTGCTACTCATGACTCAACATCCTCACCAATTTTATCCCCCAATAACCCACTTATTCCCAATTATGTTGAGGTTCCACATTTTGGTTTAGAGCCTTCACCTGCGACCGAGTTCCCAACACATTATGAAGTGTCTTCCTATGTTGTCTTGACCTACAGGGGGAGTTAAAATAAGGTGGAATGTGATGGGGTTGATTGTGTTGTTAAGCAAGTTTTTGATTTATCCCCATGTCTTGTGGATAGTAGTACTTTTGCAATTAATATAGGGCGTGGTCATCATCAAAAATAGTTAAACCCCCTCGTGAGTTCCCTTTTCTCGGTGTCCTCAGGTAATCCGTATCATATAGCTTATTATGTTTCATGTGACAAATTCTCTTCTGCACATAAGGCTTTTGTTGCAGTTATTGACATAGAGGTTGAGCCTATTTCTTTCCGTGATGGTACTATTGAGCGGCATAAGTCCCATCTTGTTGTTCTTGGAAATAATTAAAAAGAGGGTGCGAACTTCACTGAAACATTTGCTCCTGTAGTTAAAATGTTTACATTGCTAACTTTTCTTACTGTCATTGCAGAAAAAGATTAGGAATTACATCAGATGAATGTCCACAATCCCTTTTTGCATGGTTACCTATATGAAGAGTTTTATATGCGTTTATCACCAAGTTTTTTTGCTTCTCATTCTAGTAAGGTCTATAGCTTGCGTAAGTTGCTTTAAAGGCTTTGTCAAGCTCCCTGTAATTGGTTTGCCAAATTGGTGATTTCTATTATAGTGATTGTTGATTTCTTACTTATGAATCAAGATTTGCTGATCATGAGCTATTGAGATAGTTTTGGTTCCCTTTATTTTTACCAAAGAAATAATATGTACTCTCTTCAAATCCTTAAGGCACATTCAAACACATGAAAGGAAGTCATCACTAACTAGTTGGGAAGATGCATTTTCTGTAATCCCGTGCACAAGATTTTTCGATGAACGAAATATATACATTATTAATAGTTCTTATATACAACTGAGAGTTAAGAATTCTCTTGGAAGAAGTTTAGTAGATTTACACAAATGGTTACAATTAAAAGATAATTTTTCATTAACCAAAAAAATGTTCACTTTGTTATCGTTAAATTTTTTGATGCATTCATATGCTTTTATATAAAGTAGAAAAAGGATTGGTGTCATTTTCTTTGGGTTCCCTTTTTATTAGAAGAAAAAGAAAGGATGGATAGATGTCATGAAGGTTACGAATGCCTCTGCTTGACAGCCAAAGTCATTAAATTATGGCTACTACAAAGCTTCAGCTCTTTGATTCATTTTCTATACAATAAAAGAGAATGGGGTTTATATCACTACAATAAAACAGACTATTAGCTACCTTTTCTTTTAAGATGAATTGAAAATAAAGAGCACTAAGAGTCATTTAAAGCAAAGGGATTGTTAATGTTGAAGAAAGACATAAGTGTAAGTTCCTATCATGGTTTACGACTCGAGTAAGTTATATATTAATGGAAATATTATGAACTTATGAGAATTTGTATGTCAGATGAACTTCTAATTTCATTTGTCATATAGATGATACGCTTGCATACCATAGCATGCAAGAGGCAACAACTGCATTATATTCTTTGGCATATGAGCCTCATATATGTGGGAAAAATATATATGTTGCATTGTTAATAGGGTTAAATTTCACATGGAAGATCAAAACAGTTGACTTAAAAGCCAAAATTATGGGGTTGTTGTTGAGGGATGTCATGATGATGACTTTATTGACTTTTACGATGTCATCTCTAAAATAATAGAGTTGTATTACATCAAGGATAAAAAGGTTGTTCTATCTAAGTGCAAATAGTTAATCTTGTTAACATAAAGGTGAATGAGAATATTAATAATATCAATGTTAGTAAGAAATGGTATGATAATGACCTTTTTGCCCTTGCAATTCAAGTGAAACAAGTTTTCTACCTTAACGATACTGTATTAGGCAGAAATTGGAAGGTTATTCAAAAGTTTCAGCACTGAAATCTCTTTGATTTTTTTGAAAGGGATAATGGTCTAATGAGTGAGAATGGTGATGAAGTATATCAAGAGATTGAATTGAAGTTGAATAATGAAGCCATTCGAATAGAATATGCAGATATATCATCATTCCATAGGAGAGATGTTGATCCCAATATAGTATAAGTACATAAAGTACAAGCCAATCTTATCGTAGAAATAGATGAAGACTATATTGAGGATGACTTTTATGACAATGATGGTACTTTGGCCGAATATAATAGTGATGAAGAGTCGAATCATAATGTAATTAATGATAATGATTTTCAAGATGTTGATCATGATGGTTGAAGGTAAAAAAAATTGTTGTTTTAATGGGATTGTTGTTTATATTGTTTGAAAAGTGACAAGCTGCCATTTTAATTTACTTCTGATTTGCCATTTGGTAAAACTAATGTATTTCATTGTGCTTCATTTTGTAAAAGTACTTTATTTCATTATGTTTCATTTTGTAAAAGTTATGTATTTCATTATGCTTCATTTTATAAAAGTAATGTATTTTATTATGCTTCTTTCTCGATTCATTATGCTTCATTTTGTAAAAGTTATGTATTTTATTATGCTTTCTTTTATATTTCATTATGCTTCATTTTGTAAAAGTAATGTATTTTGTTATGCTTCATTTTGTAAAAACAATGTATTTCATTATGCTTAATTCATTTATCTTTCAAATGCCATGAAGTATGTATAACTTTGTTCATAAGTTAAGATCATTGAATCACTTTTTATAAATATATTAGTTTAAGCACTTCTTATTACTATGTTGATTAAAGTAAAAATGTCTCCTTTATATGAAATTCACATCACTAAATAATTGAAAGCTTACTTATTAACTTTCACTCTGTAAGCTTGTATTAAAATTTGTAAAGAGTTGGTAACAATAGTATCAATACACGTAACAAATTCCTTATTGAAAGAAACTACAACTATATTAATGCTAATATTTGAAATATGATTCAAATTTTCCTTATATTTGTTAGATGTGTTATTTATAGACATAAAAAAGCTAACACTTGTAAAGTTTAAAGTTATACATTGTTTCTTTTAACAAATAATGAACTTTGTAATAAATGAAACGTGTTAAAAATGTTTCTAATGTGACTCAAATTGTGGGGCCAAAGATCCAATAATCTTCTTTTCTTTTTTGAAAATTGAATAATATATTTCTATAGCAGGAACTAATACAAAGTAGTACCAACTTCGTGGCCTAGAAGCCTTGAGGGGTCATTACAAAAGATTAGTATAAGAAGAAATAAGTAATAAGAACAAAGAGCAACTTTCAGGAAAAAAATACTTAAAGTTGCCATCGGTTCCAATCATCTTTGATAATGATGTTTTAATGTTTTGTCAAGTAATCTGAAATGATTTAAGGAAAAATTTTATAAGTTCTTTATGTTGTTATTCTAATTAGTTTTATTTTATATTGTAAAATCATAAAGAAATAATTTAATAAAACTTTATATTGGAAAGTCATTGAGAAATCATTATAGATATTCAATATAATGGCACCTAGATGAAACAAGGGAGAAAAGGTGGCAATCAATGAAGATATTCCTCCTACAATAACCAGATCAATCCTACCCTATCTAATAACAACAACAAACTTTATCCACCAATGAAGGCAGTCAATAACAACCTCTATCCACCTCAACTAGTGCTGAGGGATCTTCAAGTTTTTGAATTTTTACCACCTATAATTACATTTATCCTCAATTATATCTTTACATGATTAATGTTTTTTTGTTATAATTATTTTTTCAGATTCCAATACTTGCATCAGAAAAAGATGTAGAGGTATCACTAAAAGTTCTAAGGTATCACTAAAGCTCAGTATTGTCAATATTAAAAAGCTTGAAATGTCAAGCTATGTGAGTTCACTGTTAAAACAAATGGTCAATGATTATCGTTATCGACTACATAAATACTACAAATGTTTTCTTCAGATGAGGAGGCAAGGGGACATGTTCCCGAGCAGGTGACTCCATAAAATTGGATCCAAATATGTGATTATTGGTCCTCTGCCAATTTTAAGGTTTGTCTTTTTTCTCTTCACATTTGCTTCAATTAATTTTGTCTCAAAATTTAATGGCAATTTCTTTTATTTATTTAAGATAAGTGTGAGAAAGCTAAGGTCAATAGAGAAAAAAAAAGAAAAATCCTCACAACCAAGGCTCCAAATCATTTTTATCGTATGAAATCAATTTGTAAGTTCTTTTTTTAGAAGTTATAATTATATTAGTAAATACAATAGTATTTATCGTGTTTCAATCCTTTTTTTCTCTCCATAAAACAGAATCATAAGGAACTATATGGAGAAGAGTGTGATAGGATCACACTCTACAAACTCACATATTACAACGAAGGTGAAGGTTGGACTTCTGAAGAAGCACAGAATAATTATGTAAGTATATACTTATTTATTATTTAATTTATATACTTATTTATTTATGTAGTATTAACTAACAATATGTTAAATTTTAGAATAAGATGCAGGAGTTGTTGCAAAGATGATTGTCTGACAGAAATGAGCCAAACGTAGATGAGATTTGCAGTAATGTCCTTAGTACAACATCAGGCTACATCAAAGGTATTAGGTATGACCCTAAGCTAATTGGTTCATCATCATTATGACCAGCATATGTAACGAGACTTCCGGTCACTTAAGGCTTAATTACAATGTAATGAGCAAAAGTTAAACTATACTGAATAAAAGTTGGCCAAGCTTAAAAAGATGGTCAAATAAATACTTGGCCCAAATTATGTAACTAGTGACGATAAGCACGAGTCTTAGTTTGTACATAAATTTTTTGTTAACATTTTTAAATAACATTTAATGCCATTTAATTTTTTTATATAAAATGCTTCTAATTTTTAATTATTTTTAATTATTTTCATTTAATTAATTATAAATAAAAATTCTAAATATTACAAGATGTATTAAAAATCTTACCATTAATTATAATTAAATGAAAAATTATTAGTAGGATTGTTTAATCACAAATAAAAAATCGTCATCAAAATTTTTTAACTACATTTCTAAAAATGTCGACAATGATTTTAAAAATAATTAATATTAAATAAAAAATTTTAAAAATTAAATAAAAAAATCGTTGCCAAATCTTTTTAGCTACGTTCTAGAAACAACCATGAATAACTTTTAGCAGCATTCTGAAAATAGTAGCCAAATATCATTTGCTACGAAACTTAGAATGTTGCATAATATTATTGCCTACACATATGGTAACACAACTAATAGCTTTTAGCCATGAAAACAAAGTGTTCGTAAGTATCTTTGGCGACAATTTATCTTTTCTTCATCTATCACTTTTAGCGACGTATTTGAGATTGGACTGAGATATGATTTGCAACGATATTCGAAAAATGTCTTCGATAATATTTTGCTATTGCGATTTTGTGACAATTCATGCGACTAATTTTTGTCGTTGCTAAAAAGTATTGGCGACAAATTTTTGTAGTGCATGTATGCATGCATTTCGTAAATTATAATCTATCCACATCTTGTACATGTTGAAGTAAAATTACACCTAAAAAGCACATTTTGCATGCCATGCTAGTTAAGATAATGATAATTATGTTAGGATAACGATAACTCTTATTTTTACATATACTTTAATTATATAGATAAATCAATTCATGAGATATAAAATACAAGTTGAAATTTAAAGATTTCAATTTTAATCTTAACTTTTTAAAAATATATGACATGAACCTAAATAGATGATTTTTTTAAATAAGATAATAATATCTCTATAGCCTTTTTAATGAAGGCATAAAGGAAAACATCTCTTTAGGTAACCTTAGCTCGCTCGTGAGGTGTCGTAATTTTACTTGCTACAAACATATTACAAAGGATGAAATTAAGAAAACGTTGAGGGAGATGAAGAGCAATAAGGCAATAGGGCTTGATGAGATACTTATAGGTGTGGAAGAGCCTAGGTGAAGAGGGTATCAATTGGCTAGCCAAGTTTTTTAATATGATCCTTAAGTCTGCTAAGACGAGTTGAGATTTAGTATAGTAATTCCTTTATACAAGAATAAAAGGGACATCCAAAGCTGTAACAACTATAAAGATATCAAATTACATAGTCACACCATGAAGTTATGGGAGAAGGTGATTGAGAAGAGAAAGAGGAAGGATGCCTCTATCTCGAAAAACCAATTTGGCTTCATGCTAGGAAGGTCTATATAGAAGCCTTGCGTCTCCTTAAGAGGTTAATGGAGTGTTATAGGAAATATAGCGTAAGTTGTGCATGGTTTTTATTGACTTAGAGAAAGCGCATGATAGGGTTCCAAGGGAAATCATATGAAGGTGTTTAGAAGTCAAGGTGGTTCTTATGAATTATATCCAAATTATTAGGGATATGTATGAAGGTGTAAAAACTAGAGTAAGGATGATATGAGGAGATGCAGAGCATTTTTTTTTATAGATATTGGGCTACACCAAGGGTCCTCTTTGAGCCCCTTCCTGTTTGCATTTGCAGTAGTGATTGATGAGCTCACCAAGAATATTCAAAGAGATATGCTTTATTGTATGTTATTTGTTGATGACATTGTTTTAGCATATGAGACAAAAGACGGGGTCAATGCCAAGCTTGAACTTTGGAGAGATATGTTAGATTTGAAGGGCTTTAGATTGAGTAGGGCTAATAGTGAGTACATGAAGTGTAACTTTTTGGGATTGCAAGCAGGTACTGATAAGGTGAAGATTGGTTCTGACATTATACCACAGAAGAAGTGTTTTTATATAATTGGGTTCTATCATCCACAGTAGTTTCATAAAGACATAGTCCACCAGATTAGATTTGGGTGGCTTAAATGGCGAAGCGCATCAGGAGTTCCATATGACAAGAAGATACTACTTAAGGTTAAACATAAATTCTATCATTTATAGATTAGGCCGACCATGCTTTATAGAGCAGAATGTTGACCCATCAAACAAGTGCATAGTCATAAGCTAATGGTGACAGAGATGAGGATGCTCCGATAGATGTGCAACCTCACTAGAAGAGATAAGGTTATGAATGTAATAGTAAGGGATATATTGAAGGTAGCTATTATTATTGACAAACTACGAGAGACAAGACTTGGGTAGTTTAGGCATGTTAAGAGGAGACACCCAGATAGTCCAGAGTGAAGATGTGTGAAGATTGTACTCAAAGACTGTAAGAGAAAATAAAAGATGCCTAAGAAGATTTGGAGAGAGGTGATTAGGAACTGTATGACAATGTTGGAACTTACCGAGGACATAACTCGTAATAGAAAACTTTGACGTACTAGGATTCAGATAAAGAAGCCCTTGTGAAGATATTCTTGTAATCCTTCTTGTAGTTTGCCTAAACTTGTCAATAGGTGGTATTTACCTCGTAAGGATTTAGTTAGATTCGGTAGCTAGTATTAGTATTATTGTTATTAGCATTATTAGTAGTCTTATCACCACCACCACCACCACCACCACCGCCATAACAACATCAACAATTACTACTATTATTATTAGTAATGAGAATAAGAATAAGAATAAGAATAAGAATAAGAATAATAATAATAATAAATTATATTATTATTCTTATTATTAATTTTTTTCTCCTCTCTCTCTACCTTTCTGATTCACTCTCTCCTTCTGTCTCTCTCTCTTTCCTTTTATATGGGTCATTTGGAAACTTCTCTATTACTTAAAGATAAGGCTACTTACAAATAGATCTTTCTAGACTCCGCGTCTCAGCGAGATTCGTACTAAATGTTATTGTAATATTACTTGGTATTATAGTACCAACTACTTAAAAAAAGAAAAATTATTAATTATATTGATTATTTATCATAATGTCAAAATAATTTGATCGTCCTTCGTCCCCACCACCGCTTCTTCCATCCGTCATCCTCCTCCCTGGGAAAAACCTTTCACACTTTCTCATCTTGACTTCAACGAGCTCGCCATGGCAGCTCCATAGCTCTCCGCCGATTCCTCCGACGCCGACTGGTCAGGTCCTTCTACTCTCTTTGCTCCCTCCGATTCATCTACCCATTCATGCTTCTGTTATTCCATCCCGAACCTCCACCTTGAACAGATTGTTCTTGCATTGATTATCTTCGTAAGCTCATCTCCGGCACCAAAGTCAAAACGTTAAGTCTCGGCCATTGCATAACCGTCACCGGTGGTATAATCAGGAACACCACAGCGTCTTCCTCCTCCATTGTCAAGGTTTTCATTGACGGTGCAGAGATCACGTAACTGGATCTGTTCAACGACATCCTCGTTGTAATCCATGAGATTCAATGCTTCGTCGCACCTCTCTCGTCGTGTTCTTGCAACATCGGAGGTTGAGCTCACTGGCGTTTCCATTACAGTAACCAAAGCTTGGGTAACCGCACTGGATGTAGCATCAGCCTCTGGTGCAATCTCCGTCCACGATCATGCGCATAATGCTTCGTGATGCTATGCTCAGGCTCCGCAACAATGGCTTCAGCATTCTCTTTTTGCGTTGAAGTGAAGTAAGGTGAAATAGTAAATTTGAACAACATGACGGTGTTTGCTTTAGACGATGTGTCTGTCTTCTTTGGATCGCATGCGTACATAGCAACGTGAGGTTTCACATTGTGCCTAACTATTCTTGACCATTGCTGATTTGGAGAAGCTTCCCATTGGAACCGTGCTTCCGAGTTTGGAGAGTGGACAAACTCTGGTAGTTATTAGCTCCAGTGTAGGTGGATTGGTTGTAGCACCAATGAGGATTAACTATGTAAGGATAAAACTGCCTGAGGTGATGCGTAACTTGAAGATTGTTGTGCATAGCACTTCCTTGACATTTCCGAGGATTTAGTGCTTACAAAGCTATCTTTCGATTCCAGCTATATGGAGGAGGCGTGTTGTCTTCTTCCAAAAGTGACTCAAGTTCCAAAAGAACAAGAAGAATTCTCAGTTTCACCCCACGAAGAACCAATCTTTCAAATAAACAAAGACAATCGACAATCGAAGTATGGAGGTTCCGTCATTTTACAATTCTATTAAGTAATTAATAAAATTAACTATATTTTTAATTTTAGATAGAGGGTGTCACAATGCTACTAATGGATCCCACTATCTAGTTAAACCATGTCAAGATTTCTATCCATCTAAGGTCTATTTTGTATGTTTTGAAAACACTGTTAAGGTTCTAACTTGTATTCTATTGTAAATGATGATGTTCAAAATAAACTTTTTAACCTTAGTTTATTTATGTGTTCTTATTTATGCTGTAGTTAGTTTTTTTTTATTATACCATATTTATCATGTATCAAATTGAATTCATTTTCTCAGGCAATATACAAGAAAATTTTTTATCCTACTTAACATTTTGTATTATAATCATGACAAACCAAATTGTTCATATCTCTGAAGAATCAACGCCATCAACCCTTACCAGAAACTGCATATTTATTATCAAACTAAACACTAAAAATTACAAAATTACCTTGCTTAGAAAATTCATTTTATTTCTCTCATAAACTATTTAAATATGAACACTTTTATTAGTGGCACACCAACAGTACCTTAAACTATTCCTTCATCAAATGATGCAAATACCATAATCTCAAAATTTCCATACATATATAACTTGATTTTTCAAAAACCAATTTTTACTTTCTTAAATTTATCAATAATGATAAAAGAAAATTATCCTTATATTATTAGAACAAAGACTACTTATTTAGCATGGAAAGCACTAGAAAATGCATTTGGCTATTTTTTTCCCCTAAAATTGATAATATAGGTGCATATCACATTCCGAGAATTGAAGAAGAATGATATGAATGTTACACGATATCTTCAAAAGTCTAAAGCCTTAACTGATAAACTAGCTACTGCAGGTCATCTATTGCATGACACTAAATTTAATGTTATAATATATCACAATATTGCTCTGTTTTTTATCCCATAATTTTATTTCTCAATTTGCGTTAAGAACCAATACCTTTTTCTGAGTTATATGCTCAATTTTTGTCTCAAGACATTCTATTACAAACCTGTGGCAAATCTCGCCCATTGTCCTTAAGCACCAAGTGCTCTCATGTTGAGAAGCCTTTTCTTATCAATGCACAAAATTTTGCAACTCTAATAAAAAATGTAAATGTCAAAATCGTGGCTATCATAACCATACTACATTGAATTGTCAAAAAAGGTATACATCAAGGCAAAATTTTCATTCTTTATGACCTCAAGCTAGTGTAACTTGGTACTCAGGTTATAATATTATTGCCCATATGGACTCGACTCCCACTATGATACCTCCTTCATATACAACACCTAATCATTCTTTGATGCTTGTGCCAACTATACATTCTCCTATACTAATTTTGTAGGCTTAAACTTATTATCCAGACGTTGGAGCTGCTAACCATATAACTCTATAATATTAAATGCATGGTAATCCTTAAGAATATAAAAGTAGTAATCAAATAAATGTTGATAATGCTCAAGCCTTGCATATATCTTATATTGGTAATGTTTTTTTTAATCCTTTTCCAAATAATCAAAGTTTGGTTCCTAGAGATGTTACTTCATGTTCCAGATTTCTACGTCATTTCGAATTGGTTCAATAGTTTACAAAGGATAATATTTTTTTTTCAATTTCATCATAACCATTTCTTGGTTAAACATGAGGTGAGCAAAGAAATCCTATTGCAAGGTACGAATAAGGGTGGATGTATGAGCTTTAAACATTACAACCACAGGCTTTGTTATCTGAGTCCAATTTGTTTGAATCTTAGTATACTAGGTTAGGACATCCCAGTGCTTATCTCAAATAATAAAAGAAAATAATGTGTTTTTTTACTTTTTCTAGTCCTTCATTTAGTTATGTTTTGTTTAAGTTTGGAAAGTTAACTAAATTATCTCTTCCTCCAGCTATACATAAGAGTTGTAATTCTTTTCAAATTATATATTAAGATGTTTGGAGACCTTCTCATATACTAAGCAATCTTAGTTCCAAATATTTTATTATTTTTGTAGATGAATTTACATGTTATTCATGGTTATTCACTACAACAAAGTAGACATTTAGCTACGTTTTTTTTGTGACGTTAGCAAAATCGTCAGCAAAAGTTAACATATTGTGACGATTTTACAAATCGTCATTAAAACTAAGCCTTTAGCAACTAACTAAAAACAGTGTAAGAAAAGGTACAACATTTAGTGACGAATAACAAAAATTGTTGCCAATTGTTGAACATTTAGTGACGATTATGAAAATTTGTCACAAAATGATCCACAATGGGTGACAATTTTAGGAATTCATCGCTAAATGAACTTTTGGTGACACTTTTTAGAAATCGTCACCATAATTTGTGAAACACTTGGTGACCAATGCCAGAAATCATCACTAAAGTGTTCACAATTGGCGACGATTATGCAAAATAGTCTGTAAAATGACGTTTACGTTTTTGCTACATTTTTTATATTGTCGCTAGAAGTGATCATTTGGTGATGATATTTGGTATTGTGACCAAAGGATCAACATTTGGTGACGAATTTTGGAAATCGTCATCAAATGTTGCACATGGAGTGATGATTTCTGAAAATCGTTACTAAATGGTCTACATTTGGTGACCATTTGCCCAAAATCATCACCAAAGGGTTGACATTTACCAAAATTGTTAAACTAACATTTTTATAATATATTATAGTTAAGATATGTTTTATTAGAGATTTGTTTCAATGTTTACAACGTATTGTTGAAAAAACACACGCAACATAATTTTAAGTGTTAACTAGTAGTATTAATTAATCATTAATATTTACTAAAATTACAAAAAATAGTTGTAAAAACTTTAAATAATTGTATCAATATAATAATATGATATATGAAGTAGTACAAACTTTAAATTAGAAGTTTAACAATTCACACAGTCATAGAACAAGAATAATAACAGTCCACACTCAATAGTATGCATCTTAATCCCTAACTAGTAGAGAGGTTATTTGACAAATTCTTATATATAAAACAATAAATCAATGTTAAAGTTCAGTCCAGTTGATTGCATTGATAAATGACAATGATATAATTATTTTTTTGGATTCCAAGTGACATAAGAGTCATAAAGGTAAATGAGTCCCCGATGTTTGAATTTCCGAGAAGGTTTCTTGCACGTTTGAAGGCACCAATTGAAAAAGTAATAGTTCTTCCCTCAGTTGTAGGGTTTTTCACACCCTCTTGCAACAACATTTCCGCTATAGCTAAACTTCTAGATGATACAGTGAATGAGTCACTAGATTTAGTATGGAAGACAAGTTCTCCAAATGAACTGCCAGTATGAAATAGTTTACCTAAAACACAATCAGTATAGAACTTAAACGAACTAAAATTGGAGTGACATGCATACGTGAATGACCAGACAGAGTCTGTGGAATTGATGAATTTTCCAAAACAACTGATTTCTCTAATCCTTTACAGACCATTGTGACATTGTCTCCTGCCTCTATAGGCATACATGTCATCTTCGAGACTCAAGAAAGCTTAAAAAAACATGTAGTATATACCATCAAATGTGAATATATATAATAGCTTCATAAAAGGAAATGAGCTGAACATAATAAGGAAAGTGATGCTGCTCGAATGATACTAAACAGCTTGAAGCAGAAGATTAGCCATGGAAGGCAAATGACGATTAGTGTATGAAGTGGAGATTTTTTCTGCATTGTTTATTTTTTCAGTAGGGACAATTTTGCCATATTCCTTCCAACGAAATGAATTAGGGCCATCTGGAACTAGTCTCCATGTCGACATTCCTTGATTAATAATTTTAAGAGGTAAATTCTGTAAATGTCGGTATAGAATAAAATGATGATGTGTTCAACTCCAATTTCGATGATAATTGAATGTAGTCCGATTTAGTACTTATACATCTTCAATGTGCCTGATGATACGAAAGTTACCCTTATTAAAATTTCAAAAATCTATTGTGTGGTTTGTATCATATGCAAATTATAAAATTTAAAGTAGAATAGACATGACTATGTTCTTAATGTACAGAAATATAGTATTATCTATATTGGGCTATATTACTAATGGAAATGAATAAAAGTAAAATACTCTTGAAGACCTTTCATCAAATAGTTACGAAGCTTTGATGAGGGAAGCGTTAAAGGTCGTTAGGAAGATAGACATAAACAAATAACAAAGATGGACAGTAAATCATTTTCAAAACACAAACACAAACACAACTCATATATCAAATGCATAATTAAGAACTCACAATAAACACCTAAAGGTATAAGTTAAACTTAGCGTAACTTTGTTGATGAAAATAAAACAAAAAAATAATACCGATTCAGTTAATAATGGGTCTTCGACGGTGATGACCACAATACAGAACCCAAACAAAAGAGAGGATTTTGAGAAATGTTGATCGTTTGAACGAGAATAGAGTAGCCTTTTGTGTTTTTGTCTTTGAAAACCTAATATAAAATGACGTCGTTTTTCTTGTTTAAGTAAACAATGTCGTTTATTATTTACTGTAGTTATTTGGAAGTAGTATTAGTTAATTTGCTACGATTTATTATATTTGGTCAACAAATATTAGATGTAGCGACTAATTAAAAGATTCATCACCAAAGCCTGTGGGTTCATAAATAATTTTTAATAAATTTATTTTCTATTCCAAATAAAACATAATTTGAATTAAAAATTAAATTATTCAATTGAGAACTATTTGCAAATTAATTTGTTGACTGTTCAAATAAATTATAATTGACTTACAATTTTTAGAAAATTATACATTTTGATTATTATAATTTCAAAAAATGTATTTAAAAAATTATACATTTTAATTATTATAATCCTTATTAATTCAGCTAATAACAAAAGAAGGTACAAATTTTTAAAAAATTCCCCATTTTATTTTGTTTATAAACCAATTTAAAAATAAATATTAGTAATTCCCAAAAATTAAGCAAATTAAGAATAACTCCATATGTAAGTATAAAAGAACAAAATTTTCATTTTATTATTGGTAACAAAAAAAACTCATATATGTTAATCAATTAAGAAAATTAAGAATGTAAAGAAAATGATTGGGTTTTGGCGATGTTATGTATAATTGGTAGCGAAATTGGTGGTAGGCGATGATAGTTTTGACCATCAGAAAAAGGTAAGAGTAGTTTTGACCATCAGAAAAAGGTAAAAGGTTTAGTATTGGCGACGATTTACCAATTTGGTAGCAAAATGTTGTACAATTTGTGACACTATTTTATTTTCGTATCAAAAGTTTTAACATTTGGCGACGAAATGTAGATTCATCGCCAAATGTATCAGATGAGAAAAATTAAACAGATGTTGGGATGACGTCGTTTGTGGGATGACAAACGACCTCGTCCCAACGTTTGCTAACTTGAAAACAAATGAGGTCACCTCCCCCCTAATTTTTCGTCTCTCCTGCATCTGCTTTTCCTCTCTAACATGGTTTGTCATCGTTTTCTCTCCTCCTCACCGACGTTTGTGTGCTTTTGTCTTCTCTAGTCGTTGTCCTTCTGTACTTTGGTCGAGGTTAGTCATTCAACATTTGATCTCTATGATGAATGTCATGTTCACAGTGTTTGTATTTTAACCAAAAATACCTGACAGTTCAATATGGTTTTTGAAGTGTTTTTGCATTTGTTTTGATAATGTGTGGTGCATTTGCCTTTGCCATGTGTTAATGAAGGTAAAGAACGGGAACAGACAGAATAAATGCTTAAAGTTTCGGTTGGGTTATGTTAAGTTTATAAAGTGTTCAATGAAAGTCCTCTTGACAGTCAGAGACAATTGTCTTGTAGTGTCAAACTAGTTCATTTACTGCAATAGACGAATTATTCTAGTTTGGAATTGAATCAGTCTATTATGAATTTTGTTTACGGTGGGAACGAGGTAACCTCTTATACCAGATGCTAATAGTTCCAGCAATTAAGCATCCTAGGGAACCTCAATTGTCTCCTCGTTGCTACTTGAATGAAAATTAGTGTCACGAATTCAAACTTGTAGGAAATATCTCATGATCTAAAAATATAAAAGAATGTTAGTGTTTAGGGACTCTAGTCGTTGCGTGATAGAAATTAACATTCAATAGGAAGAATGAATGTTTTGATCGATAACTCAATGAATTCAAAGTAGCTTATCTCTCCCATCTAGAGATAATCGGCTAGTAGATTATTGCACCAATGAAAACTTAGTCTTTGCTCTGCATATAACTTTAAAACTTGCAAAATTTTAAGATTTAAACAAATAATCAAGAATTCATCAATTGTAATGCTTTAAAATACTTTATCAAATTGTTCAACATCCTTTGTTGTGCTTTAAATATGCTTTTATAGTACTATAAAGAAGAAATTTTGTGTTTTGTTGGTGATTGTGTATAGAGTTTATTTCTAGATTCTGTGTTCCTCTGTTTGATTAGAGCCAAAACCGTAGAATTCATGTGGCATCTTTAGGTATATTCTCCCTGCCCACCATATCTTTGACAAAATAAATTGTTGTTAATGCAAATTAGTAGTAACCATTATTGTTATTGCGAATAAGTAGTAATCATCTTACTAATTTGCTTGTTAATTAATTGTTAAGATATCAGTTGTAGTTTCATTTTGTTGTATATTGTTTACGTAATTGGTGCGTATGAACTGAAACAACGTTTTTGAGTGTATGTAATATTAAACATAGGTTTTTTAACATAATATTAAACGAAAAATGCAAGTAATAACTCAGTTGTTTTCTTTTACTGTATAGCCAAATGGATAAGAGTTGGATGTACCATTGAAAATGGTCAATTGAATACGTAGCATGAGTTAAGAGTTTCATACAATTTGTAAAATCAAATGGGTAATGAATATAGTATTCGTTGTCCATGCATCGATTGTTTAAATGTTGACTTCCAAAGTTAAGATGTGGTATCTAATCACTTGCTGATCCGAGGCATGGACAAATTCTATACTCTATGGCTTTATCATGGTGAACGTAAGGAAGTAATTTATAGGATAAGTGGCGGTACATGTTATGATGACAGTTACAATAATGATGTTGATGATTGTGATGTGAATGATGATGGTGATGATGGGATTGACAAGATGTTAGACGATTTTCGAAATTATATCGAGACTAGAAATGAAATATGAATTCCTAACATAATTGGCAGTATTACAGAAGATAATTTTGGGAAGTTATTGAAAGTTGCTCAAGAACAATTATATTTGGGGTGCTCTAATTTCTCACAACTATCATTTGTTGTGAAGTTGTTGCATTTGAAGGTTTATAATAAATGGAGTACCATGTCCTTTGGCATGTTAATTGACTTATTGAACGATGCATTACCTATTGGACACAAGTTACCGAAATCTTACTATGATGCAAAGAAACTGTTAAGGAACCTTGGGTTGGGATATATTTCAATTCATGCATGTAAGTAAGGCAACGTTCTTTTTTGGAAGGAAAGTAAAGATCTTCAGGAGTTTCCTATTTGTGGTACATCAAGATGGCAGGTGGATGATGGGAGAGGGGAAAAGATACCGAATAAAATCCTTCAATACTTTCCTATTAAACCACGATTACAAAGAATTTTTCTATTAACAAACCAACCATAGATATGAGGTGGCATAAAGAGAAACGCATTGATGATAACATTATGCGTCATCTGACAGACTCAATGGCATGAAAAGAGCTTGATAGAAAGTTTCCATGGTTTAGACAGGATTGTCGTAATGTTCAACTTGGATTGGCCTTAGATGGATCTAGTCCTTTCGGTAATATGAGCTATTCATATAGTATGTGGCCGGTGATTCTAGTCCTATACAATATTTACCTCCATGGAAGTGTATGAAGGAGCATTTTATGTTTTTGTCTTTGCTTATTCTAGGACCCACTGCTCTTGGTAAGGACATTGATGTATACATGCAACCATTAATTGGTGACTTAAACGATCTATAGGAATTTGGATTACAAACTTTTGATGTTGTAGAAGGAAAAACGTTTATAATGCATGCTGTTGTTTTGTGGACTATAAATGATTTCCCAGCTTATAAGAATTTGTCTGGGTGGAGCACTAAAGGGTATATGGCTTGTCTTGTGTATAACCATCAAACATATTCAAAAAGGATACGAAGTAAAATATATTATACAGGTCATCATCATTATTTGGAACATGGGCATAGATGGCGAAGAAGTAAACAATTTAATGACATGAGTGAAGCTCTGATGTAATTGTTCGGTGATGATATTGTTTACCAGCTATCATATTTAGATGACATTACACCTTACAAACATCCAAGTTATAAAAAGCGTAAGAGAAATGGTCTCGACTTGAATTGGACAAAAAAAGCATATTTTCAACTTGCCATATCGGAAGGAATTACTATTGAGGCACAATCTTGACGTCATACATATTGAGAAAAACATTTGTGAGTCCATTTTAGGGATTGTCATGGGAATTGATGGAAAATCCAAAGACACAATTAAGGCTAGACTAGATTTTGAAAACATGAATATTAGAAAGGATTTGCATTTGAAAAGAAGAGATGATAGGTCGTACGTTATTCCCCTTGCTTGTTACAACATGTCAAAAAGTGAGAAACAATCATTCTGTTAGTTCCTCCAATCAGTCAAATTTCCTGATGGGTATGCATCAAATATAAGCTGTTGTGTGAATGTTAAAGAGGGAAAAGTGTTAAGGTTAAAAAGTTATGATTATCATGTACTTTTGCAACGACTACTTCCTGTTAGAATACTTGGGTGTTTGTTGAAGGATATGTCCGTTACTTTGGGTTAATTGGGAGAGTTTTTTAAGCAATTATGTTGCAAGACACTTAAAGTTGATGACCTTGATAAAATGGAAAAAGATATAGCATTGATTCAATGTAAGCTTGAACTATTATTCCCCTTATTGTTTTTTAATATTATGGTTTATTTGGCAATTCACTTACCATATAAAGCAAAACTTTGTGGACTGATTCAATTTCGATGGATGTTTCCGATTGGAAGGTAATTTATATTAAATTTAACAATTTTTTTCTATGTTATTTGTTTGTTACAATTCCTAATTTTTTGCACATATATGTTTAGGTTTTTATGCTCTCTTAAGCATTATGTACGTAATAAAGCTTGACCAAAGTGGTCTATTACAGAGGCTTATATAGAAAATGAATGCTTGACTTTTTGTTCAATGTATTTAACTGATGGGGAGATAAGATTTAATAGACCAAAACATAACTTTGATTTTCATGACGATGGTGGGTTGTCTATTTTCTCCCAAAAAGTTAGGCCACTTGGTGTGGGTAAATATGTGGTTTAATTCAAAATCGTCCATTAGTATATTTTGAACAATTTCGAGAAAGTCGATACATACACGGAGTATGTATATTCCTTTTCATTTAAACAATCATATTACAATTTTCTTCATTCACTCAGAGATCTTATTGTCGTTGCCTTTTTTAAATAGAGAGCACAAAGACACAATTTGTAGCAAAGGGATTATTAATGTTGAAGAAAGACATAGGCAGAAGTTTGTATCATGATTTAGAAATCAACTAAGTTTCAAATTGATTACATATTATGAAAAAATGAGAATATGTCTCATCCTCATATTTATTTTAAATTTGTCGTACAGATGATACGGTTACATAATTGTAACGTGCAAGAAGTGATAATAGAAATATATAGTTTGTGCATATGGGCCTCATATTTGTGGGAAGAAATACATAGGTTGGATTGTTAATGGGGTGATATTTCACATACAAGATCGAGATAGCCGAGTTATAAGTCAAAATAGTGGGGTTGTCATTGAAGGATGTCATGACGATGAAATCATTGACTTCTACGGTGTCATCTTTGAAATAATAGAGTTGCACTACATCAAGGATAAGAAGGTTGTTATACTTAAATGCAAATGATTTGATCTAACTGACATGAAAGTGAAGAGGCATATTACTAATATAAATGTTAGTAAGACATGGTATGATAATGATCATTTTGTCCTTGGAAGTCAAGTTAAACAAGTTTTCTACATCAACGATCCTGTATTGGGTAACAATTGGAAGGTTGTTCAAAACTTTCAACAAAAGAATGTCTTTGATTTTTGTGAAATGGATATTGGTCAATTGGATAAGGATGCAAAAGAAGTTTATCAAGATATTGGATTAGAGTTCAATAATGAAGGCATTCCAGTAGAAGATGCAGATATATCATCATTCTATAGGAGAGATGTCAAGCCCAACATAGTTCAACTAGATGAAGTGTACACCCATCTTATCTTACAAACAGAAGAAAACTATACTTATGACGACTTAAATGACAATGACGATACTTTGCGCGAATATATTAGTGATGAAGAATCCAACGATAATGTACTTAATGACGATGATTTTCAAAATCTTGATCTTGATTATTGAACGTAAATAAATTGTTTGTATTGTTTGAAATGTTATGTTCATAATTGCCTTATGTTGTTGATGTTTTACTTATATTAATTTACGATGACTGGATGCATATTTTTAATGTTTCGCTAATGTTTTTGCGGAATGTGTATGCCAAATGTTTAGTATTTGACTATTGATCTCCTTATATTCATATGAAAAATTGATGTTTGAGTTAAGATTATATGTTATGTTCATATTTCTTTTTACACAGGTTCAATATAATGGCACCTGGTAGAAACAAAGGAAAGAGCGTAGCACCCCACTCCCGCAAGACACGAACCCGACATCGATAGGTGATATTCGAGTCCGTGCCCCGTGATGGTGGCATGCTAGAGCACTCAATCATTTCAAGAATCAGTATAACTTGTTTTATTTTGAAACAACGACAAATATATGTGGAAATAATAACCAATTTGGGGCCCACTTCCATTCATAAACATTTTCATTTAACACTAAAATATTTGCAATTTCAAATCACTTTAATGTTATAGTAATACAATTGTATACAAGGAGTTCCGAATTAAACAATTCAATACAATTTCAGAAAAATGCAATGCAGACGCGAACTGATCCCAACCTTTATCCTTCACTTGTATGCTGTAGGTATACTCCCGTTAGCCTAACGGGGTAATCTTCTGATCCTGAAAAATAATTGCAAATTTTAGGTGAGTTTTGCGAATTCAGTGAGTGAACCATCATTGATGAATTCACCGGATTACACAAATACAACATATATATCACAGTTATTCATTTAATCAGATAAGCATCCATTCTTAAATTAGCATAACAGACAACCATACATTACAACTTGCATATAGTTAACACATTGCGCACGTAATTGCATGGGACATGCATGAGACTCATATTCGTTCTTATTGTTATGACTGAGTGACTTTCACACACATATACAAAGTTTAGCCCATAGGGCTCAATCGGAACAAATTCACGGAGCATGGCTCTACGTGCAGAACACATATATCACGGAGTAAAGCTCTAAGTGGAAGCGCTTCAAACTGGCATCTCAAGTCACAACACCTTTATCTGAGCATGCATTTTATGAAATGCGTCAATTACTGAATATGTCATACACAAAATCTCATACAAATGTTCAGATGATGGTTTCATAATCATCGGACCTCATTCCGGCATTCAAATATCGTTGAGAAGCGAAAGTCAATTTCATATCATATCAAAACACTCCCAATACATGCCCAACTATTAAACTCCTCGGACCTTAGGTCCGGAATCCAGAAACAGCACACAACAGTTCAATAATATTGGAAGTTTGACAAAATCAAGGCGCATACAAATCAAATCAATCCCAGGAAGACATCTAGGTTGACTCACAGTAGGCTCCCAGAAGCTATTGCCTGGATAGTCGGGCAATGTCCGACCGTCGTCCGACGTGCTCCTCTAAAACAAACAAACCACATTCACAATTATCACCTTTTGTACAAACGTATTAAACATATCAAAGTATAGAAAATATACACGATGCATGTTCAATGGCAATTCTGGGGTCTCTTCATAACCTCTCTCTCTCTTATTAAAATTTATTGTAAACCATCAATATCACGATTCACCTCTTTGCATGGCACTCTCTTAGGTCCCTCGTAAACTTAGGGGGATGCAATGGATATAGGTTTATTTATGGAAGGTGCATCTTTACAGACGATGTACCCTTACAGAAGAAGATGAGTCACAGACGAGATGCTTTACAGAAGGAGATGGTGTCACCCAGAGGAAGCTGACGTCATCACAGAAGAAGTTTTGCTATTAGCATAACATTTCGTACAGACATCGGATTGAATTGTTCTTGATATGATTCGAAATAGGGCATTAAGATGTACAAACTCCATGAAGAGCTCAAAGGCCAATTTTATCTTCTGAAGGGTCAAAAATAGGACCGAAGATATGCAATGAATAGTAACATAGACGAAGTTTAGAAACAGTAACATAGAGGATATTTGACAATTGCCATAACTTTCTCTAGAAGGATCGGATCAAGGTTTTATTTATACGGTTTGAAAGAGGATTGCAAGATCTACAAATTTTATGAAGACCTACAAGGCCAATTCTATCTTCTAAATGGGACAGAAAATAGGTATAGACAAAAAATAGAAGAAGCAAAACACAGAAGGAAATGATTTACAGAAGAAGATGACGTCAGCCAGAGGAAGCTGACGTCATCACAGAAGAAGTTTGTAACACAGAGGAAGTCTGTGAACAGTAACACAGACGAAGTTCATGAATAGTAACACAGACGAAGTTCATGAACAATAACATAGATGAAGTTCGGCCACTTAGGTCGAAAGCAAACAAATGCAAGAAGCAAAATAAGCAGTACACAGATGAAGGAAAAGGTAGACGAAGAAAAAGACAGAGGAAACCAAAACACAAACGAAGCAATACAGAGGAAGATGACGTCACCCAGAGGAAGATGACATCATCACAGAAGAAACAATACAGAAGAAATCTGGTCGCAGAGAAATCAAGACATAGGTGAAGTCTGGTTCATATATAAGAATGCATCTTGACAAACGATACGAAAAACAGATGAAGCAGAACTTATCATCTTTCATGCCTATACAAGTTCTATACATCGTTTTCATTGCTGTTATACCTC
>JAOQMS010000005.1:39533120-39549919 GCA_027563885.1 Erythroxylum longipes | reverse complement strand
AATTTTGTCTTCTTTTGCCTTTTTATACTACTTTAATACTTTACACGTCATTTTCTTATTAAACATCTTAAATGACTCATCATCATCTAATTTAATGTTTCTTAAGCCATATGGAGTCTTGTAATTGGTCAATAAATGTGAGTCATTTAAAATTTATTAATTGACTCCATTTATGCAAAAAGATCAATTTGCCCTTTAATGGATTACTACACATATAAACTGGATTAAATCTCGAAAATATTCCACAGCTGTCTCACCATCAAATTGACTATGGGATACTTTAATTAGGATCAATAATTAGTAATTAGGTGCCTCAAAAATTTTGAATGGGTTTAAAATCATTAATATCCATTATTTTCCAAAAAGGTTATTTTTGTCCTAAACCTATAAAATTCCCAAAATTCATCCAATTGGATCTGTTTTCGATCCATTTCAATGTCATTTGACTCTAATACCTATTCTGGATATTTTCACAATTTTCGGGGTTAGGTCCTCAAAATCCCTATTCAAGTAGAAATACTATTCACCCATAATAAAATGTATAAACCGATAGAAGGAAAAGTTTAGGCTTTTACATAAACAGTAAATCACATATGTTTTAGACAACATATCTACATATTGAACATCAAACTTTATGCTTCCAATGCAGATGATCAAAAACATTGATAAGCACATCAAGAATTTCCTCTGGATAGGTAATTCAAACTCTATACCCTTTACCAAAGTTAGTTGGGAAAAAATCACCAATCCAAAAGATGAGAGTGAATTAGGAATCATTCATTTACACTTGATAAATAGAACTTTAATAGAAAAGAGGTTATGGAGGCTGGTAAGGGATACAAACTCTTTTTGGATGAAATTGATGCATAACTACCATAGAAGGGGCAAAAACTTATGGATAGCCAAGCTTAGAACCAACTCAACGTGGAGCATGTTAAAATATTCAAGATGAGGGAAATACTTCAATAATCTATCAAGATTATAGTTAGAAATGGTGCAACAACATCTATAGGGTTTGATAATTGGTAGGTTTATGGACCATTGTACCAAGTGCCAAATTATAACTCCTTAATATTGTTCTTCTCCTCAGATGCTAAAGTTTGCTCCTTAATTAAAAAAGGGGAGTGGGACAGCACAAACAGATTCTCTAACATTATACAAGGTTGGTGGCCAACTTACTAGCCTAACAACTCAAAGGAAGACAAAGTCGTCTGGACTGAGCATCCATTAGGTACTTTCTCAACTAAATCTTACAAAGAAATGATGATATAAGCTTTATGGAACTAAACTATCCTGATATAAGCTATTCGAGAACAAGATTTTGCCGGCCAAAGTTGCTTTCATCTTATGGCTAGTAGTCAAGAATAAACTCACAACTTTACAGAAGATCACTCCTTCAATATGGATTTGGTCTCCTTATCCCGTAAATTCTATAATGAACATATTGAAAGCACAAACCACATTTTCTTTGTCTGCCACTACTTGGAAGCTTTATGGAAAGACATATTACAGAAATATGGTGTAAGTTGTCCTTCTTAGGAATTAGAAAGCATAGTGCATTGGATCATCAAGCCGTCAAATATGAGTAAACAAGACATATTTCCTTTAATTTTCCATGGGATACACAGTCTAAAACCTTTGGAAGGAAAGAAACATTAGATTTTTCAAAGCCCAAAGCAGTGCCATCACTGAAATGCAAGTTAGAAACATCATCATTACGAAGGAAATAGCTATAATCCGAGCAAAAGTGCACAAATTCTCCCTTTTTTTACTACATAAATAAAAAAAAGATAGAATATAAGATAATGAGAGAAGCTTAAATGCTTCTCTTGCACCAAGTCTTGTTTCAACATTCATATTTTGTCCATGTTCGATTCTATTGTACTCTCAACAGTTATTCATTTGTTCCCCTAAGATTTTGCCTTGAATTAATACATATTTTTAAATTTCCAAAAAAGTCAATGGTCGCATCCTGAGCCGTCATTATCCAGATCAAACCAAATCAACCAAATGTTTTATAGTTAAATTAGTTCATTTATGGTTACCCGTACTAGGTAACGTTGTCTGAAGTTTAGAAGGTTTCATTAACAATTAATTAGTGAATCAAACTTGTAGACCCTTTATATTTTGTAGGAAGGTGTCAATTTTGCAACGCGATTGCGGGAGTCAAATTCCTAGATCGAAAGGCGGTTCTCCCCAATTTTCTATGTCAACTTTGGCTCAAGATGGGCAAACGAGACTAGTTTAAGTTTAGGATAATATAATGGTTCGCTTTGTCTACGTACCTAACCTTTAAACTACAAATTAATACTACGCAAAACAACTATATCATTAATATCATACCGAAGTTTAAAATTTTGATATTTCAAAGATTCTGGGGCATGACAACCGGGACCAACGACCGACTTCCAGTTGTATATGTGATCATACAACCTCTAACAGCTGATTAGGAACCATCGATGCCAAATACTTAGCTATAAGAGCACCTTTTTTTGGGATCAAAAGGAAAATGACATCTTATTCCAAATCCAAAAGATTTATCGGGGGGAGTCCCCATTACATCTGCCTTCAACAATGATCCTTAAACTCGCATGCAGAAATATTAAATCAAGCAGAGAACTAGGTAAGAAACTAGGTGTATTTATATTTAAAAGAAAAAAAGAAAATTATAATGAAGTAGGACTGCTTCTCTATTTACGAGAATACAAATAATATTACGACGAAGTCCTACATCTTCACACTCTTAAGTATATATACAATATTAATTTCGGTAATTAAATTACAGACTTTCGAAATTCTGACTAAATATTTTTGAGTAAAGGAGTTTTTTCTTTTTACTTCTATATAAAAGCTATATAACGACCACAAAGGAAAGATTATTTTTATAGGTTCTAACCAATTTGATGCTAAGAGTTGTATTTAATATTGATAAAGTGCACAATAAATCTTTCTTTTATGAATGTTTTCTTTCCATTTTATATATATTTAGATTATTCTTTTATTTGGGATACTTATTGATGTGAATTCACTTAAAATAAGTTTGACTAAAGCTTTTTGAGTAAAGGAGTTTTTTCTTTTTACTTCTATATAAAAGCTATATAACAACCACAAAGGAAAGATTATTTTTATAGGTTCTATCCAATTTGATGCCAAGAGTTATATTTAATATTGATAAAGTGCACAATAAATCTTTCTTTTATGAATGTTTTCTTTCCATTATATATATATTTAGATTATTCTTTTATTTGGGATACTTATTGATGTGAATTCACTTAAAATAAGTTTAAAAAAATATAAAAAACTAAATAGATGTATAAATAAGGTATAGTCATTTTGATGCTTCTAAGATTTCTATCCACTCAAATTTTTAGCTCCCTCTTTGCTTCCAATCATGCCTAACTCCTCTTTGAGGCTTAAATGTGTCCCATTTACCCTCATATGCTACATCATCATCATTCTCCTTATTAATATTTATTGAAGTTTTTAGGTTATACCTAGTATGCCTCCCCTAATTATGTATTAGGTCTTATCGTCTCCCTTTTAATTTTGTAATCTACTAGGATTTCTTCTTCAATATATCCTCAATCTTAATATACATCATATGCATCCTATCAAACTATAATTACATGGCCTACATAATATATGAGTTATCTCTCTCCTCCTTCAATGTTGAAGTGCTTTTAAAAGACATATCTTGAACATATAAGATAAAGTTAGTAAAGAAAATATCTACACAAACTTCCTCACGTGTATGCTCTCAAGGTGACAAACTACTCATGTTCACTCTTCATTCTACTTTTCCTACTTTTCTCAATATTAATCTCACTCTCTTGGCTTTTTCATTCTTTGTTTCTTTTTCAAGTTCTTTAAAGAACTAAACAACGCAAACAATAATTTAACGTCATAAAATCTTAAAAACTAAAAAGTATATATTGGTTAAGAATAGAAAATAAATTACTGGGTAAGAAAGAAATACAAAAGTTAAATAAAAAAAGCTAGCAAGAATTCTAAAATATATTAAAAAAATATTTTTAGGTCATTGTTCCTGCACCATTATTTCCTTCTTTAAAACTATAAAAACAATCGGTATGAACTACATGAAATAAGGAATTGAACAAAGAAGAAAATCTAACAAGAAAAGGATAGAAAAGACTCTAAATAAGTAGATGACAAATTTTATTTTTTATGCTTTATAAACAAAAAGCATATTTAATAAAAGGAAATATTAAATCATACAAAAAGCAAATTTCTATATAAAGAAATAAAATCTATTAAAACTATATAGAAAAATGAAAGGATGATCACACCTTATGTAAATCAAACTTTGATATTAACTAGTGCGAACCCATCTAGGAATATACCTAAAAATACTCACAAACAAGTTTTAATCAAACCAAAAGATGCTAAAAAATGTATAAAAGAGTTGACCCATTGATTATAAAGAATTAAGAACCAATTTCATAAAGTATTTGAACACCACAGTGAAATAATTCTTTGATAAGTTTAAAGGTCAATGGGGAATAAAGGAAAAAGCTATGAAAATTTTCAACATGCCTTAAATACTAAATAAAAACTAGGGTTTTAAGTAGGTATGGTCTAAGACATAGCTATGGGGTAGATCCTGTTAGTTATAGAAATACTAATGCTAATAGATGTGATCTAAGATTTGGCTGAGATCATGAATCTTTTTTATAACTTTGTGAAGTTAGGCATCATTTTGGCTACATCCTTATTAGACACTATAGTCTTTTTAAAACTTCAACTCTTGCATTCAAGAAGGGACACGAGTTACGACACTCTCTTGTATGAGCTCTTGTTTAACAAAGATAAGTATTTTGACTCCAAATCTTTACCAACTTTAGCTTTTCTAATCGACCCAAGCTTACATACAATGGATTCTTTATTTAGGATAGTAGTTCTTGTATCACTTAGTGTATGGAAGTTCAATCTTACCATGAGATTATGTCTATATTAACTTGACAATCTTATTCTTGTAAACTTGGAGTATTGTTGTTATCTTTTCTGAAGCAAATAAAGAAACTAGCTCTTAAAAAAGGATTGAGATTAAATCCATCTACCTAATTATCATATTGATGGTATCAACCATTTCTGTGGGCTATGAATTATATTGAAACTAATAGCCTTGTAAAAAAGAATATCAAAAGTATTAGAGCTATTTCGATAGGGAGACTCTAATGTTTAAGACAATGATGTTTTAAAGTGTTTATTTGAGAGTGGTGAATATTAAAGAATGACTGAATGAGTGAGTGAATATTAGTTCAAAGGTTAACACTTTTGAAGGTTTTTTAAAGAACATAAGTTTAAATGCAATTTTAACTCTTTAGAATTTTGACCTTAATGCAATCCATATAATTGATCACATAAAGTTAAAGGAATCACATTTGTATCCATTAAGAACTATAGGGTCCTCAATGGAGTGAGACTTTATCAATGGGCATTCTCTTTAAAAAGTTCATTCTTACTAGGTTGATCCCTATTAAGTTCATCCTTGCTAAGTCCATCCCTATAAGGGTTATCCCTATAAGATTCACTCCTACTAATACTACAAGAAAATTCCAAATTATTAATAGAAAATTCCCTACGGAAAAAAATTGCATTATAAATTAGCCATAGAAATTGCTTTCCGGAGTTAAATTTGTTAAGAAAAAAGGTATTTGGTGATAGAAAAATATCCATCATTAAAAGAGGAGGGAATTTTACCTCCAAACTTTGCCGATAGAATAGTGAAAGTTATTGCAAAAATAGGCATCAATAGTTCATGGTAAAAATTGTGTACGTAATTTGCCAACGAAAAAATTTTCTGTAGGGAAATTCCCTACTGAAAGGTGACTCCGTAGATAATTTTCCTACTGAAATATTTCCATAGGCAATTTCTCAATGGAAATATATCTATGTAGGTAAATTAATACATAATGATGTTTTCATAGGGAATTTACCTATGAAGTGAAGTTAATTTTTCAATTATACATGTTTAATGAAATGTCAAAGCTGGAAATGTGCTAAAATTAAATGGCCCTATAATTTACTCTGAGACTACATTTGAAATTAATTAATATTTTACATTTGATTTGTTATATTTTACTTCTAAATAGTATTATAAAATTAATAAAAAAGATTTTAAATTGAAATCCTATTAACCTTTATTTAATTTTGTCATTGAAAGAATTCTACATTATGTTAATATTGGTGTATCATTTTTTAAAAAATTTCTTTCTCTTTTTAAATCAATTTTGCTAAATAAAATTTAATTTTAAAAAGTAGAGCTTTTGTTGGTTCATTCTTCTCAAATTTTAATAATTAGGTTTATTATATTAAATTAAGTTAAATTTAGGAACATTACCTTTAATTAGGGTTAATTAACTTTGATAAAAATTAATTGTTTACTAAATTTATCTAATTATTTTTTGAATATTATTTAATTATAATTAGGATGAAATTCTTAGATTTTTTTTAGATGATGAAAATTTTAAGATTAAAAGTTAAAAGGACATACTTGAAATTGGAAAGAGAATCAAAGATTAGACTTCAGAGTATGCGTTTAATGGTTTGGGCTTCATCACTTCTTTCTCCCGGAAACGCTAACCGACACTCCTTCATAAAGAAAAACCCTAGTTCTTCCATAGATCGTACTGTTCCTCCCTATTTCTCTCCTGCCATTCTTTAATATATCGAATCCTTCTCCTAGCTAGTCATATTACCATCGGTTTTCACCAATTTAGGTCAGCCTATCGCTTTGTTTATATAATTAAATCAGCTTTCTCCTTCAGCTTTTTGAGCTTTTGTTTGCTCCACAAGCAGAAATCAATAAAACAACACAGTTGTGTTTTACTGATTGGATGGATGAAGTTAATTTCTTTCTTGGTTACATTTTTCACTTTGGCTAGTTGTGCTACTTCATTCATATTTTGGTGGTTTATTTTAACTACTGGGCATTATTTGTTGTATATGTTGTCCTCGCCACCCCTATACTAGATCTTTCTCTCTACTGGGTGTTCATTTATCTATTTTTGGAGTATAAAGGTACTCAATTTTCTATCTTTTTTTCAAAATTATTTTTTAATGTGTGTGTTTATTCATGTTAATCATTGAAATGGGTTTTCATTTAATGTTTCTAAAGCATGATTTATTTATCTACAAGTAAACTTCTTGATCATGTAATGCTTAAATAACTGCTTAGATGAAGAAACAATATAATTTTATTAAGTCCTCTCTAAATATTATCATTAGCTAGTTGACATGAATGGTAGATACTTTGAATTCGTTGACATCATATGCAACCTAAAATATTTCCCTGTCATATGACATTATAGAAATTTATGCATATGTTATAATACAATCCTTTCTTCTTGTGTTATTGTTAATGTGTAAACTAAAGATTAAATGTACTGTAAGATTGATATGGATACTAACATAATGATTATTATATCTAACTATGAAATCACTTTTTTAATGATAGTTTTGCAAAAATAAGTAATGTTGATAGATCTTAGACGTATAGACAATTAACACTCAATGGTTTCATTAATGTTAAGTTTGTTGAGGGAGTTCAAGCTTTTATTGACTATGCATATTCTTAACCTGCATATACAGACGATCCAAAAATCAGATGTCCATGTAAAGAGTGCAAATATATTTGTTTTCTTCCTATTGATGAATTGAATCTCCATTTGTTAAGAAAATGGTTTGTTCCAAATTATTTTGAGTGGACACGACATAGGGAGCCATTAATTGTAGCACCTCAAGGGGTAATCAATTAAACTCATTAATAAATGTAGATGGGTTCGAAGGAGGACTGGATTTATAACAAATCATATGGGTGCAACTGAAATGGTTTACGATGTAGCCGGTTATATCTTTCAGGCAAATATAGAAAATCTTAAAGAACAGCCAAACCCAAATGCCAAAATTTTTTTTGACTTACTAAAATCAACTGACCAAGAATTATGGTCAAATTGTGAGACCATGACTCAATTATCTTCAATTGCTTAAACATTGAACATAAAGTCTAAAGGACATATTTCTGATCAAAGTTTGGATATAATTCTTGCTTGGTATAATGAATCATTACCTCCTGATCATAAAATGGTTGATAATTTTTACAATATGAAAAAACTTATTAGGGGTGTTGATTTGCCAGTTGAAAATTTTGATTGTTGCAATTTGGGATGTATGTTGTTTTAAGGAGATGATGTGGAATTACAAGAGTGCAAATTTTGTGATCAATGTAGGTTCAAACTAAGAAAGCGTACTAAGAAGCAGAAATTAATACCTTGGAAGTGAATTTATTATTTCCCAATAACTCTAAGAATTCAAAGACTATTTGCCTTTAATGTTATTGCAGCTCCGTGAGATTGCATAATGAGCATAAACATAAAGAATGGAATAATGAGCCATCTATTAGATGCACTTACATGGAAACATTTCAATAATATCCATTCTGAGTTTGCAACTGAGAGTTGAAATATTATATTAGGATTGTTGACAAATGGATTCCAACCTTTTGGTCAATCCAACCAATAATGTTCATCATGACCAATCATAATTACTCATTATAATTTGCCTCTATAGATGTGTATGAATGAGGCATATATGTTCTTGATGGTGATTTTGCTAGGTCCTATGAATCAAAGCATGAAATTGATGTATTCTTATAACCATTGGTATCTAAATTGAACCATCTTTGGGAATTTGGTATGGAGACATATGATATGTCTCTTAAACAAAAGTTTTTGTTGAGAGCAACTTTGATGTGGACTATTAGTGATTTCCCTGCGTATGTTATGTTGTCTGGATGGAGCACAATAGGAAAATTGACTTCCCTTTATTGTGGCAATGTGATGCGTTTTATCTTCCTAACAGGGGCAAAACATTTTGTTTTGACAACCACGTGAAATTTCTTCCTGCGGATCATCCATCTAGACTCAATAAACAAAAGTTCAATAAGAATAGGATGGTACAAAAAACTCCTCCCCCTCATAAAGCTGGTGAAGAGATATTGCTGGAGATTGATGAATAAGGGTTGCTGAAAGTTATAAAACTTGAAGCTGAAGAACTTAATAGAAGCATTAGTAAAAACTTCTGTTGGAGAAAATAAAGTATCTTTTGAGATTTTCTATATTGAAAAACTAAATTGATACGTCATAATCTAGATGTGATGCATATTGAAATTTTTTTTGTCAATTTTTTCAACACCATAATGAACATTAAAGGGAGGACAAAGGATAATGCAATATCACGAACTAATTTGAAACTTTCTTTATAGAAAGAATGCATTAGATAAATATCTTCGCACAGGTAAATATTCAAAAACATGTTACAGTTTGGACAAAAAACAAAGGGAAATTTTATGTGAATGGTTAAAAAGTCTAAAGTTGCTCAATGGTTATATTTCGAACTTAGTAAGGTGTGTGTACATGAAGAAGTACAAATTATTTGGGATGAAAAGTCAAGATTTTCATATGTTTATGCAAAGGCTAATTCCAATTACATTTCGGGAGTTGCTATCGAATAAGTTTGGGAAGCTATAATAGAATTAACTTTGTTTTCCAAAAGCTTACATCATCTGAAATAAAGTTAGTTGAAATCAAAACACTAGAAAGGGAAATTCTAGTTATCTTGTGAAAATTAGAAGGGAATTTCCCTCCAAGCTTCTTTGACTGTATGGAGCATTTACCGTACATTTAGCACAGAGCCTAAACTTGCTGGTCCAGTTTAATATCAATGAATGTATCCATTTAAGAGGTAATTATAGTTAATATTTAAATACAACTTATAGAATGTTTTAACTAGTAATTGTAATAACCTTATTTATAATGTAGGGATTTGCATCTCCTGAAGAAAAATGTTAAAAAAAGGATAGAGTTGAAGGTTTGATATGTAATGCTTATTTAGTAGAGGAAGCAAGTACATTTTGTTCACATTATTTTGAGTTGTATGTGTATACAAGAGAAAGAAAAGTTCCTCGTAATGACGATGGGGGTGAAACAGGTGATGTTGATGGTACCTTATCTATTTTCACATATCCTGGATTAACACATGGATGTTTAATAAGAAGAATGTAAACAGAAGAAGAAATAAAGGCTAGCCATGGATACATTTTATTAAACTGCCAAGAGATTTAACCTTTCTTACAGTAAGTTGAGTTAATTTTGAAATTGATTATTTAGGTTTTTGAGGTGAGTGGTGTTCACAACTAAAATACATGATAATGCTTTTAGATTATAAGAAGAATGGTTACGCGAGATAATGCCAAAAAAGGATAATATCACTAAATAAGTTGAAAACCACTTTCCTCAATGGTTCGAGAAATATGTAAGTTTTGAATTGCTATAATTGAAATGGTTGAACTAGATCAAAGTATTTAATTGACATTATAATATTTAATATGATAAGTCTTTTTTAATATGTAGGCCTCAGAAAATTCAATAAAGAACAAGTTAAAATGTGATCTTGCGAAAGGACCTTTGCGAATTGTTAAATCGTATTCGGTGTATTTTGTTAATGGATATAAATTTCATACAGAATTTCATAGTCATAGCATGGGAACAGTAAATAGTAGGGTTTATATATATAGGGAGAATTGATGGATTACTATGGTAAAATTATTGAGATACTTGAAATTGAGTACCTCACATTGCCAATAAAACAGAATGTGATATTTAAACATGAATGGTTTGATCTAACCCCTAATATTGGAAAGAAAGTGCATAGCCGATATAATCTAGTTGAAATCAACCAGCGAAGAAGATTTAGACAATTTAAACCTTTTATTTTGGCAATGCAAATGACTAAGGCGTATGATGTCCCTTTTCCCTGCTTAAGACTAGATAAGTTACATTGGTTGGCTTTTTGCAAAGGAAAACCTAAAGGTGTTTTTGAATTACATAAAAAAGAAGAAAATAAGAGAATTGAAAGTCAAACATTTCAGGAAGATGTTCATGAAATAAATGCATGTGTAACATATGACGAGAATGAACCTTTGAACGATCGAAATAATGAATATGTTTAAATTTCATATAGAGAGGATAAGGAACCCATAGAGGAAGAGAGATTTAAAGAAGAGCCTGAATTTGATTCTAATTCTTCAAAAAAAGATGATGATGATGATTTTGATTTACAATTAAGTGATGATAGCAATTAATTTGTGTAAGTAATTGATAAGTGTAAATTGCATCGTATTTTAAGGCATAGTTTGATATGTGTTTAGTTGTTAATTCGATCATTTAGTATGTGTTTAGGTTATAATTGTATTAGTTTTTTAATCATTTGTGTTTTAAGTATTTTATGGGTTAGTATAAGCTTTTAAGCTTAAATATTATGTTTTTGAGGTACCTTGATGTGTTTATTAGTATTTTAGGGGGACAATATCGAAGAACGGAGGAGTTTTGAAAGACATTTGGGCCAAAAAATGGCCTACAATCGTGGACTGCAAGGCCACGACCATGGCTTGCATCGAGCAGACACGTAGACACTAAAAAATGTTAGGTTTCGAGGGATTTTTTGGACCTTTCTGACCTCTAAAAAATCCTAAGGCTGCTCAAAACACAAAAAGGATATTTAAAGAACAAGAAAAAGAAAAGAAAGAAGCTTTACGTTTAGCCACTCTTGGAAACCTTAAAGGGAGAGAAAAAGAAGAGAGAGAGAGAGAAGAAGAGGAAGAAGGAGGAAGAAGAAGTGGATCTCGACACTGCTGCTCCCTGGATCAGGTGATATTTCGATGTTGCTACCTTCCTGATTTATCTAACCTAAGTTCCATTTTCTCTTCATTTCCTTTTTCATTTAAATGTATAAAGTTGAGATGAATTGTATGGAAAAGGATTTCGAGTTGTTGATAATGTTCTAAACTCTCCTTTGGGATTCTACTTTAATTTAATATTGATTTAGTTATTTTGTTTTTATTGGTTTGGGTATCAAGCCGGATAAAAATGATTAGATCGGATTAATAAGAGTTAAACAATCTAATTGACTACTTAATCAATCTAGTCGGTAATTTCATAGAGAGAGATCTCGTGCAAGGCTCGATTATTTATTAGAGAGCTTTAGAACTAATTAAAATTATGGGTAATTTGTGAATTGAGAGATTGCAAGTTCCATAATTTGATTAGGGTTTACAATTTAGGGTTTAATGGTTATAACTCGAGAGAGAGCAATCAACCCTACGACCGTATATAACTGATACCCCATAAACACATAAATGGATAAATTAGCATTAATGATAGGTAAAATCCCCTCTCTCATAACCTGGTTAACTCTCTTGATAGATTTCCATTGTGACCTGTGTGATTGCTTAGTTGACTTATTTTTTGTTGAAATTTTCGTTTTACAATTCTTGAATCAATTTCTTGTATTTAATTTTCCGTATTCACTTGTGTAGTTTTTATTTCTTTTTATTCTTTTCTTTGAGCCTTAGATGACTTAGGATTAGGTTAGCGCCCTCCTCGTGGGATCAACACTTCAATACTACAAAGTACAACCTGTGTGCTTGCGGTTATTGAGGGTTTTATAAATTGTAAAAATTGTTCAATAGTAATAGAATAATATATGAATAAATTTATTATTACATCAACAATATTGTTATATATTTGATTTATATTGTTCTATTAGTAGAATAATCAATAAAATGTGAATTTTAGGTTAAAAATATGCCACAAAAGAGAAAAAAAATGTTTGTTATGCCCAAGGCTCAGATTATCACCATTTGGAGGAGTCAATGCATGTCCAAGTGAAGCATCACATTCTGCAGATGCTACAAAATCAGGTGCTACACATCCAGTTAGTGCACATGTAGGTGAGGCATCACCCTCCCCACCTATAGTCCCTGTAGAGTCACATTCCCTACCTATTACTACACCATCCAGCACCCCTACTACATCCTGGCCGTCAGATACTATCGATGCAACATCTAATCCTAGGCTAGAATTTTAATCTATATCGACAGAGATATCAGGGGTAGAGGTTATGAATGAAGGAGGTGGCCTCCAACCTGAAGCTAAGGGAGTTGATGGAAGAATTTACATTACAATTGTCAACAATCTATGATTAAAATTCTAAAGTTTTTTTAATACATGATAACACCATAGGTTTTTTTTAATACATGATAACATCATGGGTTTACACTGAATTTATAGGTTTTAATTTGAAAATTATGTAAAATAGCTTATATATTAGATTTGTTCCGTCGTGAACGTGTTCTAGAAAGATCTCATCCAAGTTTAAGGAGAAGATAGAACTTAAGGGTTATTTATGGAAGAATATCTCTCAGGGAACAAAGAATATTTATTATTAGGAGTTTGAGGTAAAAAGATAAATTCTTTAATCTTTTTTATTTTATCTAATTTTATACATTAATTAGATAAATATTGTAGTTTATAAATACTTACAGTATGTTTTTCTTTTTTTTATTTTTTCAGAAAGAAATTTTTTGGGATTCAAAATTTGATGCGGTCATTTATGATGTATGAGAGAGTCATTCCCGTGTACGTTATAAAGACTTTGTTGTTTGATACATAAGAATGGTGTACAACCTCCTTATATAACTGAAGAAATATGGCGTTAGCAGTAATACTGGACAACATCCAAGGTAATCTCCATTTTAGAACACAATTTTGTAAACAAACAGGGAGGACTGAAGGGAGAGAGTCTACCGATATACACTGGAGGATCTATGACTCATCAGGAGCATGCAGAGAAACTTGTAAGTATATAAACTTTACACTTATATTTTGATTTTTGTACAAATTACTACTAATTAGATTTCAATGTAATTTGATGTATGGAATTTAGAATGAAAATATATGTGCATTATGGATAATGATAATTTTATAAATGTTTGTTATCATGAATGACTGTATTGTTGAGAAAATCTTTTTGTTTAATAGGGGTAAATATCATAAAATAAAGAAAACTCTGCTGAAATTTTTGTAAATTGTAGTTCACTCATAACACTTTATTTTGATGCAGAACAAGTCTATAGGACGAAGCCTACATTATGTTAGATCTTTTTACACACCCAGACTAAGAAGTAAGATGGTGTGACCTTCATCAAAACTTGATGCTGACAACTTAATATATGCAGAATTTATATTTTAATATTAATTTGATAAATAATATTAGTTAAAAATTATCACTTATTAATATAAACAATTATAATGATATGAGCAAATATAAGAAAGCATTGAACAATAGTCTCAGAACTCTGAAACATGTTGATGAGATTCAGACATATCTTGATGTAGTTAGTGGAGGGAACACCGTGAAAGGATTTTCAGCTTAGGTTCTTTTGTAACTATATGTTATTCGTAATCTTCCACATCCATTACAGCTGCATCTAATAGGCGGTCCACATTTAATGAGAGAGTCATTCAGCTTAAGAGTATAGTGGAGATGATGGCAATTTAGTTGTGACAGTCGATAGAGTACATAGCTCAGTTTTGTAATGAGGTGGATAAGTTAAAAGGGAGGAACAACACCTTATGGTAGCAATTAGATCATATGCTTTCACCAACTGGATAGCTTAGATTTATAATATTTTGGTACTTAAAATGGATTTTATTTGATGTTTTGCTACTCTTATGTTTTTTATGATTTTTAATTTATAGCAATAATAAACATTTTCAAGATATTTATTGTTGCACATTATAATTTTATATTATATTATCAATCAAGATTATATTATTTAGAGAAATTAAATGTAGAAAATATCAATAGATTATCAACATAAAATTCTTGTGGGAATTTGTAGTGAGATATGCCGATGAAGTTTTCGTAGCTAAAATTACCGACGAAAAAATGGTACTGTAGGTAAATTTCCCAATAGAATTACAATATTTGTCTCTAAAATTACAAATGAAATGATATATTCCGTAGGTAAATTTAGCGACAGAAATTATTTATCCATTACTACAATTACCTACAGAAATTGTAATTTTGCTGGGAATTTTAGGGACGGATATTGTAACTCTGTCAATAAATTTAGCAATAGAAATTGTAATTCTGTCATAAATTTTAACTACGAAAATTGTAATTATGTCGAGAAATTTAGCGACGGAAATTGTAATTTCGTCGAGAAATTTTACCTATGCCAGTTTCTCCAATGACTCTTTCTATTGATAATTTCCATCCCCAAATTTGTTTGCCTACGAAAAATCAGTATTTTACGTCACTAAAACCAAATTTTCTTGTAGTGTAGGTTCATCCCTAGTAGTTTAATCTTTGTTGAGTTCATCTTTACAAGGTTTAATTATACCTCTTTCAATTAGTATTCTTCCTTTTAGGTTAGTCTTTACAAGGTTCATCTTCACTAAATTCATCCATGCAGGGTTCATCACTATTAGGTTCATCTCTATCAAGTTTAGATCTACAAGGTTCATCCTTACTAAATTCATTCTTATATGATTCAAATACCTCTTTTAATAGGTCTTCATCCTATAAGTTCATTCTTAGTAGGTTCAACCTTACTATTTGTTGTTCTCCCTACTAGGTTCATCCCTGCATATATTAGGTATAGGGCTTAAAAATAACTAATCATCCTTTAAATTGCTTTTCATATTCTATAAAGCTTATAAATCCTACTGAAATGAGTATTTAGTATGTACCATTTTCCTCTAACTCTCATTTATCATTTAGCATAAATGAAAATTTGAAGCTTATAATAAAGTTATAAACTATTTGTTTGATTTGAATGGATCACTACTACACTTTCATTGAACTACAAGTCGATTAGACTCAAGAAAGAATCAATTGGTTTATAGAAATTAATAAGATGTAATTAACATGCTTGTCAATGAATCAAATACAAATTGTAATGCTTATAGTTTTAGCACTCTGCTTACACTTTAAAGGTATGTAAATCCATATATTATTGTCATCTACTAATGAATTAAAAGAATATATAAGACTGAAAGGCTTAACTAAGTCCTAAAGAATTATATAAGGCGTGAAGGTTTATTTGAGAGTAGGATGCATGCATCAGTATCAAAGGATTGATTGAGTCTTGAAGGACTATGCAATGATCGAAGCCCTACTTAAGGCTTGTAGACCTACATGATACTTGAAGTCCTACCTAATGGTTGGAGACCTACTTGAGACTTGAAGGTCTACATAGGTCTTGAATGTGTGTTTGAGGCTAAGGCCTACATAAGACTCAAAGACCTACTTGAGGTTTGAAGGTCTATTTGGGTTTTAAATATTAGCCTTAAAGTCTTAGGCTTATATGAAACTTGAAGTTCTACTTGATATATAAAAACCTACATAAAGACAAGGACTTTACAATGTTTAGAGACCTATAAATTTTATTGTACTCTATTATTACTTTATATCATGGTCAAGTAAGCTTGGGTTAAAGAGATTAATTGAATCTTTTAGACTTATAAAATGTGTGCCTTCTAATGCTCTAAAGATAAGGGACTTTCTTAGACTTGAGGCAAAAGTGCCTTCAAGTTTTTCCCTTGATAATAGGGAACTAAAAGACTTTCTTAAACTTGAGGCAAACATGCCTTTAAGTTTTTGATTTGATGTTAAGGAGCTAAAAGACTCTTATGTACCTTACACATGCTTACTTTGTAGTTTTTATCATAATGTTAAGGATGTTAAGGAGCTAAGAGACTCTCCTAGAATTAGTATATATAGGGACAGCAATGTCAGACCCCGTTTCCGGAGTCTGACTCTTACTTGCATGCTTGCTCTGATACCACATCAGTTGGGCCCCGCTTCTCGGAGTCCGACTCTTGCTCTTCATGCATACTTGCTTATCCTTGTTCATGCATACTTGCTCTGATACC
>JAOQMS010000005.1:39522237-39533020 GCA_027563885.1 Erythroxylum longipes | reverse complement strand
GAAAGGTAGGAATGGATTAGTCGACTATTCTAAGAGCTGAACTGAAACTAGAGAAGGGGAGTTTTGAGGAGATAATCTGATAATGGTGAAGGTGTTCTCTTTGGTAGATAACTTGCATATTAAGAAAATATGCATAAAGGAAAGAGTTAGACTCCAGAAAGCGGGGTCCAACACCTACATTGTTATTACTCCAAGAGAAATTTGGATAGTTTTTTCATCCCGGATTATAAGTATTGGAATATGGGTTGCTACCTTTTTGCGGCTGGCACAGGTATATTAGAGCCAATACTCGGATCGGTATGCCAGCAAGGACGTTGGGCCTCCAAGGGGGTAGATCTAGGCCTGTAGGCCAGCAAGGACACTGGACATCCAAGGGGGTGGATCCAGGCCTATGGGTTAGCGAGGAAGCTAGGCCTCCAAGGGGGTGAAATGTTAGATTCCCATATCGATTGGAGAGGGGAACGAAGTAGGCCTTATAAAGCTATGGATACCTCTCCCTCATAAACACGTTTTCTCGAGCGAGTGTGCGGGAAGAGAAAAACTGTGAGGGCTTTGCTGGGCCAAGGCCCAAAGCAAACAATATCTGTGAGTGGGTGGTCCGGGCTGTTACAAATGGTATCAGAGCCAGTACCCGGATCGGTATGCCAGCAAGGACGCTCGGCCTCCAAGGGAGGTGGATATATGTTAGATTCCCATATCAATTGGAGAGGGAAACGAAGTAGGCCTTATAAGGCTATGAATACCTCTCCCTCATAGACGTGTTTTCTTAAGCGAGTGTGCAAGAAGAGCAAAACCGTGAAGGCTTGGCTGGGCTAAGGCCTAAAGCGAACAATATCAGTGAGCAGGTGGTCCGGGTTGGTACATGGTAACTTACTTGTTCGGTACCACCGGCTCTCAACAGGAAACACTCCGCTGAGCCATACTTGTTCTTCCTGCATAACTCACATTGAACTTGCATCGCCTTCACTTTAGGGGAGGATGTTCCTTGCATGTTGTTCAGCTGCTTCGTAAAAGCTATGATCTGAGCCTGCAAAACAGTAACAAAGTCAATAGGTATCATACCTTTTTGTTCTTTCTGCCCTTGTCTACTCCTCTTGCTCGACCACATGCAACTGTTACTCGCCAACTCTTCCAGGAGCTCATAAGTTGCTTCCACAATCTTCCTCATTAATGAACCTCCAGCTGCTGCATCGATGGTTCCCCTAGTGCTCGGATTCACTCCATTGTAAAACGTCTTAAGCAAGAACTCTCTTCGAAGGCTGTGATGGGGACAACTTCTTTACAATTCTTTAAATCTCTCCCAAGATTCATAGAGAGATTCTCCATCGTTCTGTTGGAAATTTGTAATCTCCTTGATAATCCTCATCGTCTTTCATTAATGGGAAATACTTGATGAGGAATGCTTGGGCAAGCTGCTACCAAATCATTATCTGCCCTTAATTCAGCGAGTTGTACCACGCCTTCGCTTGATCTTTCAGCATGAATGAAAACAATCTTAGCTTCACCGCATTGTTGGACATTCTGTTAAAACGAAAAGTGTCATAGATCTCCAAAAAATTTGCAATGTGGGCGTTCAGATCTTGATTGGACAGCCGTAGAACTGTACACTATTTTGTAGAACATTGAGGAGCACCGGCTTTATTTCGAAATTATTCACTTGAACCACTGGTCTCGGCACTCCTTGAGGACTAAATCCTGGCCTCATGAAATCCATTAGAGTCCTCTCTGGTCCTTCTTGCTCTCCTTCTTCATCCATATCTTGTTGTGAAAAGTTTAGATACTTTGCCCTTCTCAACTCTCTTTCGTGTCTCTTAATGTCGAGAAATTCATCTTCACTAACTTCTTTTATTCTTCACGTGCTCCTTGTGTTCATGCACCTACAATTACACAAAGAAAAGTATCAAAATTCTTAAATCAAAGTAATCTAAATTAACCAAAATGCTAAACAATCAATCCCCGATAGCAGCACCAAAAACTTTTTTACGCGTAACTATGCAACACAAACTACTCGTTTTACGTTCAAAAACTGCAAGTGAACGAGTCGTGACTTGTAGTTAAAAAGAGGATATCGATCCCACAGGGATTGATGCCCAAACACCACTTAATTCAAACAAAACTTTGTTTAAGAAATGAAATTGTTTAATGCAAATAATCTGAAAAATTAAATTAAAATTAAAAAATAATAACAAACACTGACCAATACCAATATGCAGAAAAATCAAAACTCAAGAATTTAAAGACTAGCGACTACTTTTTTCCTATTTTGTCTCCCTCCTATTTTATTAATCAAATTGTCTTACCTAAGATTTCTGAATGTATTAATTACCCTCTCTTAAGATATAATTAATTGTCCCTAATCCAATTAAAGGGAATCAATTGAATGATCTTTCAAACTACCCAATGACTCTACGGATTCAACTAGTTATTAAACTATTCTATGGGTGATTAATTTAATTCGCTGAGATCTTTCTTCTGACTAACCAATTAACGTGATGATTGTACGAGTATAGGTTGCCAACTCTCGTTGTACAATCCTACACAAATAATTTTACTCTCTCTCTCGATTTGTTGCAAGATAACAAATAAAATCAACAATCATTAACAACACTTTTATTCAATTCAATAAAATAGGAGTTTTAACAAAATAGTTCAAAAGCAATCCCTAAAACTAAATCAGCCAATCATGGTCTCCATAACATCATCAACATATTATCTTTGTGTTTTCTTTTTAAAAAAAACATCATCAGCATTCAAATAAATCATTTTACAAAGAACAGAAGAAGTAAAATTGACAGAAAATTGAATACAGAAACTCCTCTTTTTTGTCAAAATTTGGAAATTTTGGTGTTGGTGTGTTGTTTTCCCTAATCTTGATGATAATCCTTGACTTCAATCCTTCCTTAAGGCTAGAAACTTGTGTTCTTCACTTAAGGATGGTGTTTCTACAGAAGGGTTTCATCCTCCCCTAATGATGGAGGCTTAATTATACTTTAACAGTCCCAAAAATCCTAAGTTTAATTAAGCCCTACTTTATGACTTGGATTATAATTCCCATGATTATTGGAATTGACATGATTCCCACAATCGTAGGAATTTGCAGTAGATAGACTCCTTTTTTCTTTTCCTTTTTAATCTCTAACTCAATCTCCAAGTTGTTCCATCTTCCTTTCAACATAAAAATAGCCAATTCTTATCCTAAATTAACATCAAACATAAAAGAGCAACAATGGAAATCAAACTAAATGAAAACATACAAAATGAACCCTAAACTACAACAATAATCAACAATTATGCAAGAAAACACATGTTAATTACTTTAAAAAACATAGACTAATGCACAACCATCAATGCCTTTGTCTATTTTCAGGAAATTGGGATTAGGAGAGGTCAAGCCAATATCCATGCTCATTCAGTTTGCGAATTAATTCATCAAGAGGTCATTTGGAGTTGTAGAAGATGTGTTGGTTAAAGTAGATAAATTTATCGTTCCTGTTGAATTTGTTGTGTTAAACTTTGAAGCAAATAGACATTGTCCACTGATTTTGGGTAGGCCCTTTATAAATACTGGTAGGGCATTAGTTGATGTTCATAAAGGAAAACTTGTTTTGAGAATTGGTGATGAGTAGGTTGAATTTAATTTGTCTAAATCTTTGAAGAAACAGATGAATGTACTGCATGTATGAAAATTGATGTTGTGGATGAGTGTGTGAAGGAGCTTAAAGAGGAAGTTGCTGAAGTTATTAAAGTGCACAAAGGTCATCTATATATACTATTTATATAGTATTTTATTATATACTCGTTTATTCATATATTAGATATATTCTATTTATTATAACTGTCTATTCTATTTATAATTTTTCTATTTATAATTTTAAATTTTATTTTATCTAATTTTATCTAAATAGATTCTATTTATAATCTATTTCTTATTTCTTTTTTATATAATTTTTTCATATAATAAAAAATTCTTTCCGTGGCGCAATAATAAGTACTCTATAGTTCGAGTCTTTAGCGGGTTTATTGATAGAGATCAATCATTTTTTCCCTGTTGCGCTGGCATTCCCTTTTTCATTTAAGTTATTAATATAGGGGGTGAAGAAAATTAAAGATACAATTTAATATCTGTGATTATTATTCCCCCCTCCTCTCTTGTTTTTGAATTAGATTGTGCTACTTTGAAATCTGATGGTGTTCTTCATAGTAGCCCAAGGGGTTGGTTTACTTTTAGACATGCTTTGTTTGCTTCGCTCTTCTTCTTAGGACACATTTTGCATGGTGCTCAAACCTTATTCAGAGATTTTTTGCCCCCCTCCCAGTCAAGAATTGGGGCCGCACAATCACTAGCCAATAAAATATGTCAAAATAATAATGATTTTTAATATCATTCGTCTAAGATTACTATTCTTAGTTTTTATGTTTCGTGGTTTAACATAACCTCCCTCTTTTCTTTTTTATACGTATAAATAAATAGTAGTTGACATCCCCCCAGGAACTACCCCCAACCTAGAGTAGCTAGGTGGGGAAGTAAAATTAATCTTTGTTCATATATTGGCTTCTCCGATACAAAGCGAGCCACTTCAAATAGGTTCATTGCTCTAACCCAAAATACGATTAATCTTGTATGAGCTACATGAGCTCCTAGTAGTTTATCGGATAAATTAATAAGTCGGGCATTTCTGGCCCACCAAGTAAAAACCGGTAGTTTCTTGGTCACGAATAGGTAAAGCTAAAATTCTATTAAAGAGCATTTTCCACGGGATTGAACCTCCCCAGGGAATCTATCAGAACAAATCAGTAGGCTTCTATCAATCGATTTGAAAATCAAATAACATGTTCATATCACTTTTCGTTCATTTTCACCGCAACATCCAGTTGCGACAACTATCTTTTTTATTAGTACTATAGTAGCCCTTTGGTTAGGTATTGGCGTAACTAAAAAAAAATTATAGTCTATATATCTATTATATGAATAAAATAGTATATAATAAAATACTAGATAATTAGACTATATAGATGAATTATGAATAATAGTATATAAAACATAGTATATATATGAATTATAAATAAAGCGGGTAGTGGTAATCGAACCCACATCTTTATCCTTATAAATTATAAGCATAACTAAATTTATTCTAAATTTTCCTATTACCATTATAAGTATAAATAGATTATTACAACTATAAATGGATTTACCTATTAACTATAAAGTAGATTAACTATAAAATGAAAATGGATTCATTTCTACTTTAGATTCGGATCGCCAACTTATACCAGAGACATGCGTTTGATATCCACATGGGTATACATTTTAGTGATAACTGCGCAGATTATGAGTCAGTTTTTCATTATTTCAAATCAAAATTGATTCGTATCATCTTGACTTGGTTCTAATTTCTCTAATTTCTTTTTTTTAAGAATACTGAGTCAAGGTCTTCTCCTACCTGTATCGAATAGAAGATGTTGAGCCAAATCACAAGTACGTTCACCTACTCCTCCAAATACGGATACACCCCCATGAGCTTTTGCAATTTTATTGATTAATTCCATAAATAAGACTATTATCATTGCTTATATTCTTAACACATTCATATTGACAACAATGCATCAAAGAAATATAATCCGATCTGGAATAACTATATCTTATCGATGTATCTATTTATATCAGTTTCGGCTCTATATATTTGTTTTTTTTTATTCAGTCAAATCTTTGTTTTATTGGATTTGATATGATACAAAAATAAATTCATTGCAGGTTGGTTATTTGTTAGCACGGGTTTAGCTTACAATGTTTTTGGAAGCCCCCATCGTTCAGTCTTTACCGAATCCCAACCTAGTCTTAGCAGCCACGTGAGAGGATCTTTCTGACGCTCAGTAGGTAAAAAGGACATATTTGAAATCAAGAAATTTCTACTAAAGCCGATGCTATCCGAGAACAATTAACTGATCTGGATTTGCAAATTATTATAGATTATTCAGAGGTAAGACATAAGCAAAACTTAGATTTGAAAAGAATATAGTCCGGGGTTCCCTCTATTGGAACTATGTTTCTATTTATTTTTGTTTCCAATTGTTATGGGGTGCTCTTACCTTGGAAAATTGAAAAAGGGGGTTATTTACCAAATGGCCTTACTCGACCCACATCCTTTCTGGAGGGGGAAGCAAAAGAGGTAAGTCTATTAGTCCTTGCATCATAGGTGTTGCTCCGTCTTGAGATCCTAATTGCCATAGTTCTGCTGCATCACAAGGATAAACTGTTGAGAGTGTGAGAGAAAAGAAATTATGTGAGGATGTTGAGCTAAAGAAGTTGGAGAGAACAGATACACTCACACCACCTTCCATTGTTAAGCCACCCACTTTGGACCTTAATCCCTTACCTTCCCACTTGAGATACACCTTTTTAGGTAAGAACCATACCCTGCCGATCATTATCTCCAACCAATTGGATTGTGATCAAGAATAGAAAGTGGTGGAGACCATTAAGAAGAGGATGAAATCCATGGGGTGGGAAATTTCTGATATTAGGGAGATTAGTCCCAATATGGTAATGCATAGGATTAACCTTGAAGAAGGATGCAAGATAGTGAAGGAGAGGCAAGGAAGGTTAAATTAAAACATGCAAGAGGTTGTGAAGAAGGAGGTAGTGAATATTTTAGATGCGGAGATTATTTACCCCATTTCAGATAGTGAGTGGGTGAGTCTAGTGCAATGTGTGCCTAAGAAGGGTGGCATGACAGTGATGGAGACTGAACATGGTGAAAAGATTTCTACGAGGACCATCATATGTTGGCGAGTGTGTATTAATTATAGGAAGCTCAATTTGGGCACTAAGAAAGACCATTTCTCTTTACCTTTTATAGACTAAATGATTGAGAGGGTAACTGCCCATGCATTTTACTATTTTCTTAATGGATATTCAAGATATAGTCAGGTGTTTATATACCTATAGCATCAGGAGAAGACCACTTCTACTTGTCCCTATGGGACTTTCGCTTATCGGAGGATGCCTTTTGGTTTATGCAATGCACCTGCCACATTTCAAAGGTGCATAATGGCCATATTTGCGGACGTGAATGATAACTTCATAGAGGTATTTATGGATGACTTCTCTATCTTTGGAGATTCTTTTGATCATTTCTTGTTTAATTTAGACAGAGTGTTTCAAAGATGTGAGGAGTCTCATCTAGTATTGAACTGGGAGAAGTGTCATTTCATGGTCTAAGAGGGAATTGTATTGGGCCATAAGATCTAATGCAAGAGGATTGAAGTGGATCGAGCTAAGAACGAAGTGATTGAAAAGCTACCACCTCCCACCAACATTAAGGGCATCCGAGCCTTCCTTGGTCATGCAGGGTTCTATAGATGGTTCATCAAGGATTTCCCTCTTATCACTAGACCCTTGGCTCATTTATTAGTTAAAGATGTGCCTTTTGTGTTTGATGATGCTTGTTTGGATGCTTTTAACAAGTTGAAGAAGGCACTTAAAACAACGTCCATTCTGATGTCGCCAGATTAGTCTTTCCCCTTCGAGATTATCTGTGATGCAAGAAATCATGCCATTGGTTATGTCCTTGCCCAGCGAAAGGAAAAGAGGTTGCATGTCATCTACTACATAAGCAAGACCTTGACAGGAGCACAACTGAATTACACAACTACAAAAAAGGAGTTATTTTCTGTGGTATTTGCATGCGAGAAATTTCATTCTTATCTTTTAAGATCACATGTTTCTAATTTTATAGATCATACGTCGTTAAGATATCTCTTTGCCAAAAAGGATGCCAAGGATAGGCTCATCTAGTGGGTGCTTCTGCTTTAAAAATTCAACATTGAGATTGAAGACAAGAAGGGAGCAGAAAATGTTATAACGAACCACCTATCACGACTTAAAGGGGGAACCATGAAGAAGAAAAGAAAATCGAGGTGAGCTTTCCTAATGAGGATTTAATGATGGTAGAAAATCCTTTTCATCCTTAGTTTGCAGATATTGCAAACTACCTCTCAATTAGTATTCTTCCTTTTAATCTCTCATATCAACAAAGGAAGTGCTTCTTATTCTAGTCTTCTCTCTATATTTGGGATGAACTTATGTTATATAAAATTTATGCTGATAATATGATTCGTAGGTGTGTCCCTGAAGATGAAAAGACTGATGTTTTGACTCAATGTCATAGTTCAACGTATGCAGGACACTGTGGAGTGAACAAGTTGGCAGCTCGTAACTTGGAATGTGGGTTTTATTGGCCAAGTTTGTTCAAGGATGCCCAAAACTTTGTGCTACATTGTAATAGATGCGAGAGAGTGGGCAACATATCAAAGCGTGATGAGATGCCACTTTCGAACATCATGAAGTAGAAATATTTGATGTGTGGGGCTTGGATATTGTGAGAGCATTCCCATACTCCTTAGGTAACACATACATACTGGCTGGAGTTGATTATGTTTCAAAGTGGGTTGAAGTCGTAGCTACTCCAACCTATAATGGCAAGTGGTGTAAAGATTTATCAAGAAGATTTTCACTAGATTGGAGTGCCTAAAGAGATAATCAGTGATGGAGGGAGTCATTTTTGCAACAAACCCTTTGAAGCTCTATTGAAAAGATATAATGTGCATATAACAACAAAACATATAATCAAAGCAACATATTTCTCATGCCAAATTACAAATTAGGGATTTCAGCCTAAAGTTAATAAGAATGCATACCAAATTACCTATTGATGTAGCCTTATACATCTACAATTCGTTTCCCATATTTTCTTTTATAAATCTCTTATTTATCTTTATCCCATTAGACATGTGGCGAACACCGATGACCCAGTATTTGCAAACACATGATAGGTCCAAACTTGGGTTATATATTATAGATTATGAGATTGGGCTGAGCTGAGACTAGACCAAACCTAAGTTTGGTTTATAGCCAAGTATAAAATTCGAGATGACATCTGGGTAGGCTCTGGCCTCCCACTAGGCCTCACACCTAATTCTTTTGAAAAAGTTAAGTCTGGGGCCGAGCTCGAGTTCAGGCTATCCAGGCTTGACACATATAAGTAAAATGATGTCTTTTATATTTTTAATTTAAATATAGCTCGAGTTAAGTTCAATCGGACAGGCTCAAGCTCAGGTCTACTACATCAAGCTTAACCCAGGCCGTAACAGTAGTGATTGGGTCGTCCAGGCCTACCCTGCTTCATTGTTATCCCTATTTAAATTATTATATATGTCAGACAGAGAGTGCATTAGTGTTTGTGCACAAAAAATTGTTTAAGTTCAAATATTTTTCATCCAACTATGAATATGTCTATTTAAATAATTTAAGAAATTATGCTCTTGGTGGAAGCAATCTGAATATTTCATGTAAATTATATATGCATGAAATACTGCCATTTTATACTGTAACTTTAGAAGTACTGCAAAGAAAAACCCGATACTTAGAAGTGACATTACGAGATTATTTATATATCTAAACTAATCAAGTAGGGAACTCATTGTAACAATAATCTAAACATTTATGAAAGTTATACATTTAAAATATTAAAAGTTATATATCTAAAAATTTGTGATATATCTACGTTAATTTAATGTGATATTAGATCTTTAAAATAAGCTCGGATATAAATTTTGCTACCAAGTATTTTTATTTATTCAACTGGAGGATGTATAATAATTTGCAATTAATCTATAATAATTGAATATTTCACCTATATACATTGGACACTCTTTTTTGCCCTATCTGATGCAATCACTAAAAGGTAATTTTTTAAAAAGATATATCAAAGTTACATATGTTATCTTGAAGTTGAATCAATAATATGAACATTAATAATAATTTGATTAAGGATAAACTTATAATGTCTATTTTCTATTATTGTATATAGTATATATTAGCACGTCTACAATAACAACCTGACTTTGATTAATAGTGTTTTATTAAGGTGTGGATTTTTCACCTTAAATATTTCAGGTTAGGTTAGTAATGAGTACTTAAATGTTGCCATATCAATTAGAATTAGTACAAGTGTCAGCGTATATTAAGAGTTACTCTTTTAGTTTTAGCAAATATAATTCTCTAGCATATTGTCTTACATCTTTTGGTCATTGTTGAACGAAAAAGGCTTTAAAGAAAATTTTAGATTTGCTGGGTTCAAGCTACAATACAAATCCTACCATTGTTAAAAAGATTGAATCTAAAATCTAGATTAATTAGCTTCTGTATATGCAAGTCTTAAGACTAAATAACCAAAAGGTGAGTCAACATACTGAGTTAGTTGGGATGCCTCGTTGAAAATTTGACCTAAATATTATAACCCAAGTGAGAAAAAATAAACTTAAATATGAACAAAATGTTAGCAATACTCCCAATCTTTTCCTCTTTTCCAGTTTTCTTCTTCACTACTGTACTGTTGATCAACCTAGCTACCATGCGGTACGCGTACACCACAGCAGGCCTCGTCAATTTTAAACGAAGCACGGGGCAATTGCTTTCTAAGTTTTATTTTTGATGAGTGAAGAATGAGCCTGGAGCAAATTTATTTGATGTTTATGATAACTTGTTAAGTTAGATAATTAATCTACCACCAAACTGAAATCGTCTTACCAACAGGTAATTAATTCATCACAATACTAAGGCATTCAGAAGTATCAGGAATTCAAACACTGAAAACACTGGAGCGATAAAATTAAATTGTAAAAAAAATTGTAGCTTATATAATTTTTTCAATCCGGCAAGAGCAACATAACTCTTTACTTGTAGATTCTCCATAGAAATTAAAAACTCAGAACTGTAAGGTTC
>JAOQMS010000005.1:39486313-39522137 GCA_027563885.1 Erythroxylum longipes | reverse complement strand
TATTTTCAAAAATTGCAACTTCTAACCACTAAAATAGATTATTTTCAATTCTATACACTATATAGCAAGACAAAAAATTAAGAGAATCCATTTCATCAAGTCCTTGAGAAAGTATGATCATTAGATAATTCGAATGGACTCCAATTACCGAATAGCATGTTGGGATCTTGAGTTTCAGGGCCAAACACTGCCTGGTGATCCACTTGCAGGCTATGATAATCCATAGTGTTTCGAGAATTGGGCCACAGCATTTCCTGAGGGACAGCTCCTGGCAAAGGTGGCAATATATAGTTGCTTGTTCCATGACCTGAACAATGTTGTGTTTGATGATCACTATCTTGGATTTCGTGTGTAGGATCAATTAATCCACCATAATATGTCAAGTGGTCGTTGTCGCTTAGAGGAGCTTCAGCAGACATGTCAGAGATTGCAAGACAACCAAGGACTCCACTGTCTTCCGCTAGATGAACACATGGTTCGAAAGCTGTGTTAGAGATACTGTTGGTTAACTCAAGAGATCGACCAAGCTCACTAGGAAATTCTGTCATTTCAACACCAGATGATGACTTGGATTCCGGCTGTGGATTCAGGAAGTTGGCGTAAACAAGCGCAATATCAATATGCGAACCATCAGCCACCATTGAGCTAGAGGACTCAACCGAAGAACTCCCTCTATGCCCACAATCACTTCTCATCAGTTGGTCACCGGAAACACTTCCATAGCCTGAAGTTTTGGAATTGGCAATGTCAGTTGATAGCCTTGAGGACTTCCCTCTTCTGTTCTTCCGACAACCACCGCCAACCGGCACGTTCCTCAATGATCCGCCTTTAGTCCAATACCTTCTGCAACCTTTGCAGAAGTATCTAGGTTGTGTCAAGCTGTAGTTATTGTAATAACAAAACTTGGTGTTTGTCGAGCCACACCTTGGACAACTTGGCGAAATCTCAGCATTAGGCCTCCATCCTTTCTCCATCCCAAATTGAACCAACCTTCATAGGGCTCATAGAAGTGAAGATTTTCTCACAATCCCTTTGATGGTAGGAGTAAGATAGAGAGAGGGGACACCTGAGAACAGAAAAGAATGATAGAATTAGCGGCAATTATATGAGAAAATGAAAAAAGAGTGAAGCCTAAGCACATGCAAGCGTGTGGCTAATTAGTTTTGTTTAGTGCACAAAGCACGTGAGGAGTGCTAAGTGAGAGTCTTGGAAATGTATGTGTAGTCATGCACATGAGTGTGTTTAAGGCAACTTTGAGTTTCCGGCGCCGTTAAGGACGTCAACGACGGGGGTGGTATGTTACAGCCCCGGAGGCTAATACACGTTGTCGGTGTTTCACACACTTGGCTCGATAATATTGGCTGAGATGAAGGTGATAAAGGAAGCAATGGCATCGAGAAGCTGACCTCAGCTCAGGTTTCTTGCAATAGCAGACAGCCTAATTAAGTTACACCATAAAAGGATGCATTGATTATCTAAACACTACGTGGCTATGTGTTTTCCTGCACCCTTATTTGTAGATGTCAATGTCTTCAAGTAAACACAACTCACTCCCTCTATCCTTGTGAAGTGGAATTAGGATCTCACATGCTAATTAATTAACTCCAAAAGAGCAAGAGCAAAATCTCCTTTCTTTTTCTGTTTTAACAAGGAAACATTTATACGATATATGATCCATATTGAACTTGCTTGGCCAGTTGCATTTGTATCGTTTTGTAATTATTACAAGAAAATATTTAGATGTACTGTTTTAACTAACCAGTGAAATGGGCCTCAGTAGCATGAATAACAATATTGAACTCTCTCTTTTCGTAAGACCTCTTAAAGTTAACCTATGACTTACTCTTCCTCCAACAACTTAAATTTTGGATTGACTAGTTTCTTGAAGAAATAGAATCAAAGAAAGGGAATTAAGCAAGACATGCTTAAGTTAAGAAAGTTCAAACATACAGCGGCAACCACAGAAGCCTACTCGGAAGAGACCACGAAGTACATAACGCTGGAGCCAGAAAGCGGTTCGTTTATCTTTCAGTTGTCAAGATCTTTGGTCATTTGCTTGGAAAAGGAAGTGTAGCATGCCTATGAGAGGCAAATGCGTAAAGGAAGGACCTTCTTAAAAGAGGAATGTCTATACGGTCTCTGACTCGTCATATGATATAAAATTAAGTTGGTAAGGATCTCTTGGATCATGGGATCCTCGGATCCTGTGAACATCGAAACTTCATAAGAAATTGGTTACAATTCCAAGGCAGGGATCAACTCAACTGCCGCTTCTTCCAAGACCCTTGGATTATCAGTTACGTGCTTTCTCTATAAATTTAAAAATAAAGTGAATATTGGACAAGGTAAGCTATTTATCATTTGTTATTATTATTACTATTAAATAATTTAACTTGTTTAAACTTTTTTAATGCAAAATAACTAAATGACAAGAAATAAAAATCGGACCGAATCAACAATTCGACGGATTAAAAAATAATTGAACTAATTTCTAATTCGGTTTTTATTCTTCACCTTTATCAATAAAAACCAGCCAGTTTTTTCTAAACAGCGAACGGTCTTGCTAATCTAACCTAAAAATCTTGTCTTTTTTTGTTCCCAACAAATATCATGATTTTTTAATTTGAATTAAGATTATGAAGGCAAGGACGGAGAAAGAGCGGTAGACGGTGAGAAGGTGGGGAATCCTGTCGTGGAAGAAGCCTCTTGACTTGTGGTCTGCTCCAACAAAGAGTTGGGAACGGTCGTTGTGGAGGAGGACGACTGTGAGGGATGGTTTGCAGTAGAAAGATGAAGCAAAAGGGTGAAAAAAAAATCAAACAAAAGATAAATTAGGAGATTTTATTAATTATTAGTTAATTTTATCATTATTAGCTGATAAATGATTATATTATCTGATTTGATCAATTTATAACATCAGTTATTTATTAAAGATATTTGATAAAATTAGTTAATTAATATTAATTGTTTGTGTGTAAAATAACTGATGATAATATAACTTAAAAAAATATCTTATTTTATTATAATCGGTAGGGATAAAAGGAAATAAAGTAATTATAATTAATATATATGTATATGTATATGTTTAAGACAGGGGCAATTTGGTAAACAAAAGCAAAGAAAAAGAGCTGGGAACGTGAAATAGAAGCAACCATAGTTAAAGAAATGTAAACTTGAATTAAATAGTTGCATCCACTCTCTGTCTATCCGTCACCCTGAAGGAAAGTCTTGTCTTATACAAACTTATAAGCTCATACTTTCTTTTGACCTTCATTCTAATGATAATCTCCGCTGGAGTTTCGTCACCGTTCTCCGAGATGTGTTCCCTAAATTCAGTCGTTGAAGTATCGGCAAAAATTTAAAGGGCACCATTGTATTTTCATATTTTATATGTTGGCTGTTAGAGCAAAACGCTCTTATATACCAGCTTTTTCATTTTCAGCTGATTAAAAGCAATCAGCTAATTAATTAGTTAAATTACCAAACAACTTCAATAACGTTTTGATTCAACCAATCCACTAAAAAATTGGTTGATACGCCGTTAACCAGCCAAAGTCATAGAAAGGCTGGCAAGCACTGAGAGAGAGTCAAAGACCCAGGTGAACCGAATAGGCCTATTTAAAAGGGACATCATTTATCAATTAATGCTACACGAAACCATAGAGGTCATTTCATCTACGCTCTATAAACATCCATCCATCTAAAATGGATGGATGAGAGTGACGAAAACAAGATCTGAACCCATTTCATCCATGCGATTTGACGTCAACTTTTTTTACTTTCATTGAAAAAATGTTTTGTTAATTTAAATTATTTAAAATAGTACATTATGCTATTGTACACAATATCTTTTCATTAATCGTTGGTTAAATTAAAATTATTATTTTGACTTGATGCTTATTAAAACAAGTTAATAACAAATATATTTTTAAATGAGTAAAATCTATGAGTTAAAAACCCAACCATAAAAATCTTAAACTTTCTAACTTATCGAATCAATATATTTAATAACTCCTATTATTAAAAACTGATCAATTTATTAGTTAATCGATCAATTTTTTATAAATTAATAAGTTCTTATAAATTTTAATTTAATAATCTCTTTTTTATTAAACATTAAATTTTTTACAATATCATTTAATCATATTTCAAATTTTTAATTTGATTTAATCTTTAACCGTTTTTATAACGGTCTAATACTGGTTGAACCTTTTAAACCTTAACCCTCTTTATCAGTTTAACTTTTAGTTCTATTTTTAAAACATCGATAATATATAAGATAATCAAATTAAATGGTTAATAAATTTGAATATAAAATTGAATTTTTTTCAATTCATATCTTTTTTTTTCCTCTCCAACTATTACATTTCTTTAATTTCTTGACTTATTATATTTTATATCTTGCCTATATATAAAAGAAACTAGATAAAAATCAATAAAGAAAAATATACACTCATAATATATTTATTATTTTGAAGACCATCAAACTTATGTTTCATGTGATAATAAATGTAGTCTTCTTATGAAATTTTAAGCACTTGAATCATACTTATTATTGATCTAAAATAAAGCTATTCAATTACATATCGTAAGATAAAAATTAGAAGACATTATATTATAAATCTTATTTTTATGTATTTATTTTATTATATAATTTAAATGATAAAATAGACTTGATTAATATAGAGAAATTTAAATTAATGCATATTTAGTAATACCTCTACTTCATATATACATTTATTAAAAATATTTATTCTATTTTGAATTTGCACTTAAGATATTAAGATATTAATAAACATATGTACACATTTATTTAAAATAATTTACGACAATTTTCGAAATACATTTATTTTGAATATATTTTACCAAATTGTGTCGTGTCAAATGGGAAGATAGACTTCATGAATTTGGTTCTTAGATTAATCTCCAAATGACCAGACCTAATTATCCTCTCTCGGATATTTTGTCTGAATTTACATCTAAATTTACTGGCAAAGTGTTAGTATCATCCTATATACCCTCTGGGTATTGAAGCTCTTACAAATGATATAAGAGCTTCAATATTACACGTGTTGTTTAATATAGTTAGTTAATTAATATGCCATAATTTAATATAAAATCATTTGGATTCAATACCCAATTGTTCCTATCACTGTTTCTCTACAATTGAACCTAACCAACCATCTAGTATAGACCATCTAGCTTAGGTCACCGTGTCCTTGAGGCTCTTCAAATAACTATTAGTTAACTTGGAAAGAGCGGACTTTTGGGGACCAGCACCAACGTACTAGGAACTCGTTGACCAAAACAATTACCGCACGCCTACCCTGTTCAATTCTAATAGGAAATTATGCTATTTAACGTATTTCAGAATGAAAGAATATACAGATTTAAATGGTACAACATCAAAATTTTACAGAATAAATAGAATGGTACTTCTTGCAGTACAGAAAAATGGGGCAATGATTTAATGAACACCGGATCGAAAAGCAACTCCAAAAGTATTCCACAAATTGCTGCTATTGCTGGCCCAATCTTTCCTGTAAACCACAACAAACAAACAAAAATCTTCCAAGTTACAGCTTCGTAGTCAAATCTCTCCATTTGGTATTTATCTATATAACATTGGCTTGGGTGTACAATTATATTTAGAAGATACACATGGCTTTAAGTACTTGGCATCAGGATCGCATCCTGACTAACAGTTCAGATCAAAGAACTCAAAAGCACAACTAGTTCAAGCTCACAAATCGTGTAGACCATTCAAAGAAAAGGAGGAAATCCCACAAGATTAAGAGAACTAGTAGAAACCAACTAGCACGAACTTCTGATGTTAAAACCAAGGCTTTATGTTGGCCTCCTTTTTACAGATACCATTCTTTCGGTGCTTGAATGGAGAACAGGAAACAGACAGCCACTGAGCCACACAAACAGTTCATGATGCAATTTGTTGCTTGGGATATTATTGTTTAGAGGTTTAAAGAATATGAATGTGAAGAATTATTTTGCAATTTTGGGGAGTTTCAGAGCCTCTGAAAGTGTGAGTGAGGAACAAGCTCGAAACCAACCTCCAGTTTATTACTGGGTTTCACAGGATCTGCTTGATCACGAATTTACAGGTCCAAAAACTCATGACTCAACAAACCTGAACTAATAAGTACAACTTGCAAAGACAATGGGATATAGAGAAAATCACCACTAAAATAATTGCCCATCAGTTGGCTTACTTCTCTACACACCAATAAATGAGAATTGATGGTTAAAGGACACAAAAGAAAAAGAAAAAAAAAAATCATGGAAACAATACCAACCTGAAGCATCTGCATCAGTTTAGGATGCTGCTCCAAAAGCCGGCAGAGTTCTTCTTTGTTACTTAATAAAGCCTGCCATGAAAACAAGAGAAATGATAATTAGCCAATCCTCGACATTTACTCAAGCTAAATGATTTTCTTGGACAATAAGCTGCAGATACCGCAATAGCTTTTGGATCCTTGAAATATTCATGCAATGACATTCCCAGATCTTGTTGCTGCTGGGAAGCAGCATCTCGCTGATTTACAGCATGAGATTGAACATGATCAACTTGCTGCTGCTGCTGCTGTCGTAACTGAGCAAGCTCTGGCTGTTGCCCTTGATAATGGGCATGCATAGGAGAAATTTGTGGCTGCTGCAATGTTTGCAATTGATGAACTTGAATTTGAACAGAACTTGGCATTGGTACTCCTTCCAAATGCTGAGCTGATTGTATAGGTGGCCAAAGATGTTGAGCTGGCTGTGGAAGGCGCTGGAGTGGAGGTTGAAGAGGTTGCAGTTGATGCATAGGCTGAGGCATTGAAAGACTTTGCAGGATACCAGGACTGTCACCTTGCTGCTGAATTGAGGTGCTTCCATAAGGAGTCACAGGGACTGTAGCAGGTCTACTGTTGACCAAAGGTGGCATTAGAGGAGGTGGCAAATAAGAAGGTAGACCAGTACCTGATGAAGAAAGATTTCCATGGCGCGCATCAATTAAAGGTGAAGAGGACTGTGAAAGTTCGGCTGCTCCAATATTGTAAGATGAAGATAGGGAAGATGAAGCCTTCGATGTTGGTATATTGTAAGGACTAGAAGAAAAGGGAGGTGGTGTGGGAGGAAGTGGTGGATGAGGCCCAGATGGTACACTAGGAGAAGAGATGGGAGTTCTCGAGTACTTGGAATCTGGTACAGAATGGGAAGCTAAAGATGCAGCATTGCTGCCAAATGTAGATAGGTAATCTGAGTGGGCCTGCAAAATAGTAAAAAGATAAAAGCAAGGTGAATACAAGGATAAGCCATAAACAACAAGTATACCAAGAATTTTTTTTCTAACCTGGAAACCCATAGGAAGAGGCGGTTGCCCCTCAATCAAATTAATGAAGGGAGATGATTGACTTGGTCCTGAATCAGGCGTTTGATGTATTACAGTTGATATAGTTGATGGAGGCGGCATTGGAGGCAATGGTGGTTGATTTGGGGGAAGCTTTTGGTCATACAGTATTCGAGATCCTGAAGCATGTTGTGGGCTGTTTTTTATGCATAAACTATGTGCACTCATCCTAGAATCTACAGGTAAGTGAACAGATGATACTCCAGTATTATTATAAAGAGAAGCAGGAAAACCTGAAGTACTAGCAGCTTGAGCAGAATCAAACCCAGGGGATGTCTTAACTGGACCAACATTCTTAGACTCCTCAGAGAGCTCAAAAAATTTCTTATCTGAAGAGACACTTGGTTCTCGTGTCAATGGCATTTCAGGGCGGGAAACCGACACTCTTGAAGAGAACTCAGTTGCAGTATTTTCATCCATGTCAGATGCTAATGGTGTACCTAAGCGAGGAAAAGGACCACTTCCATTTGCATCACTCTCCGTCTCTTCAACAATGGAGTGGGGAGAACTTTGCTCAACCATGACCGGGGCAGGCTGTGGGAGATTATCATCGGGCTGAGGAAATGGTAGTTTGTCATCTGATTCAGACCCATCGCCATCAAAAACTATATCTATTCCTTGAAGATCATCATCAAGGTCTGTTTTTAACGGCTTTGACTTACCAACCTTCTCCTTATCTACATCATTCATGGGAATGGAATTCTTCATTTGCAAAGATGGGTCTGCAACTACAGCTGCAATAGGATTCTGGCGTTCTCTTTGTCTGGCCATGAATTCATCCACATGAATTGATGGCGGCCTACCACCAGTAGACCCTCCTCTCTGGACTGCTATAACATTGGAATTGGTATCAACACTTCTTTCTCTAGCAACATAGTCATCAACATGCATGGACGGGGGCCTGCTGGTATTTGGCTTCCGCTGCCTAAAAGTATCCCTTCTGGTTGGACCAGAGGAGGTTGTAGATAAGCCAAGTCCCCGTGAAAATGCATTTTGCCCAACTGTCTCAGCCATCGAGTTCTCTCCCTTACCACGTTTTCCAGGACCATCTAGAGATGAAAGTTTCCTTTTCATAGGAATATTTGGTAACAATCTATCAGGCAGTGTTTCTGGACACTCCCATGAGAATTTTTCTGAAAGGTCTCCAAGGTAGAGAGAGTCATCAGCCTTGTCGATACTAGCATCAATCATCTGATGTATTTGTGAAGAAACCATAGCATTGCTTGGTGGCAAAAGAATGCCCTTGCCACAAGAAATATCATCCAGCTCAACTGAACCGGTTGGAATGCCCTTGCCACAAGAAATATCATCCAGCTCAACTGAAACGGTTGGCTTTTGTAACAACAGCAACAATGACCTAGCAGACTCTGAAGCCTGTCAATAATAAAGCTAGCAATGTATCAACACCACAAAAAGGGAGGAGAATGCAACCACCATCACAATTCTTATCTCTTTACCTTAAATAGAATGTTTGAAGTATAGGTGGTACTCAGATCTTCATCATCAGTGACCTTAGAACTCAAAAAAGCAATCATTTCTTTTATTGAACTAAGACTTCCTGAAGAGCCACCTGTACCTTCTGCTTCCATACCATCATAAATGCCAAATAGAAATTTGATTGCAACCACTGCATCCAAGTTTAAACTAATAGAAAAAGAAAAAGAAATCGGTTAAACTAGTTAAATATTTGCAGCACAAAGTTAGGAGCTCAAGTGTCGATGGGAAACAATTTGAAGCCAATGTAGATACCATGTATCGAGAAACCCAGCCAGGTTATCCAGAGACCAGACACAAGGGACAGCATAAGATGGTATGCAATGTATTTCCAATCTAAAACAACCTTTTGTTTAAGAAAAAGTAATCCTAGATTCTCCAATGTAAAAGATTTCAGCCAACACAAATTTTCCCAGTGGTAAGCATTCTTATTATTTCTTTCACCATATAACAGAGGGTATGCCTTTAGTCACTGCTCATTTCTTCCTTTGATAGAAAAGCAGAACAATGCCTTTAAGACCAGTTCACAAGTCATAATTGATAAGCACTCTAATCGTCCTAAGGTAAAGGACATAGGAATCTCTTAACTTAAAACAGAGTACAGTATGCTAAAATGCCTGTCACTCTTCTGTTTTACAATTCTCTCGCTCGTCTACTATAACATTCCCTTGCAAAAGTATACACAAACTTCATTTCAAGACACAGTCAAAGTTTCTCTTGAAGTAAATTTCTGTATTCAATGAGTGTTACATTGAAGATAGTATTAAGCTATATGAAATATGACATCAAATACTGTACCATAAGAATGAAAAGGCAGGAATAAAGACAAGATGAAGAGCGCTTACTACCCAGGTTCTGCAAAAACCTACAGACACACCAGTAGGGATAGGTAATATGATGATTTGCCATCAAAAATTCAGCTATAGAAAATGTCAACAGAAAAGCAGATCCAATAAATTAAGCCAAGTTCAGTGTGCTTGAATCATGATTTTCATATTTCAGTGCTCTCGAATTTTAGTATATTCTATATTTTCGTAATTGCTTTGATAGTGATCTTATTCAAAATCTGCTTGTGATTTCTTCAGTGAACTTACTTAAAGTTTCTCATAGTTTTCTTCCTAATCTATAGGCATTTCCTTCTCTATAATAGATTCTTATGGCAAAACATTTCTCAGCCAAAATTCTTAAATTTTTTCATAGTTTTCTTCCTAATCTATAGGCATTTTCTTCTCCATAATAGATTCTTATGGCAAAACATTTCTCAGCCAAAATTCCTTTCACAAGGCCATTTCACATTGTAGTGTACTTGCATCAGAATATACATAGCATCAGTCTCAAGACAACTGGGAAAAGAAATATATGTCCCGATTTACTTTTACAGCACACAGCATTATCCAGCCTAATCACCCAACCATCATTAAATATATAGCTTAAAACTATAAAAGGATGGTATACCCTAGAGAACTCTTATGTATAGATTTACAAATTTTACAACACAATGAGAAAATAATTGTGACTGATACCAAACAGAAATGAAGACAATGTTTACATCCCTCAAGCAAAGTAAACAACCTTAAATTTTGAACAGAAGCATAAATTTTCTGTTGAACATATTCCAGTCTATTTTTGATTGACTAGCACTGCCACATATAAAATGTAAAAATTTTACCTTTCCCAATTACTAATATCCTCTGTAGTCAACAAATGAAACAAGAGTTAACATTACAAAAAGAATAGTTGGCTCACCTTTTACCATCCACGCAAAAGGACAAAGAGCCCACAGATAATATATGAATGGCCTCAATTGCAAAAGCTGACAAACTATCATTAGAATCAACTGTACTCATCAACTTTCTCCAGCAAAATAGTAAAGGAGGATGCTTTCGCCATTCAAAATCATCAAGATAATTCCCATCCTTTTCATATCCTTGTTCTGATTCAAAATCATTATTACTGGAGTTTGAATGGCATAAAATATCCACCAAGGAACTTCGACCTTCATTACAGGAACTTAACTCCTTGAAAGATGCAAGACAATAAAGTAATTCCTTTCCCACTGGTAGGACCTGAAAAGAAGCCGTCTTATCACCATATGAGCAAGTGGTTTCAAATTCAGAAGAGAAAAGGCAAAATTCATAGCTGAAGGTGCAGATCAGTTGTGCTCATACAATATTTCTTGTGGATTATATTTTCTCATTTTTCTGAGGCTTTAGAGCAGGTTAAAGCAGCATATACACATGAAAAGAAAAAGAATCCTCAAAGAAAAGAAAGAATCCACATTTTCTTTTTCTGAATCTTTAATCAGGTAGGACAATTCTAAAAAGGGTGTCATGAGTGCAGAGTAACATGTATCTGACCCTTATTTGTGAGAATTCAAAGAAAACACAAAAATGTCAAATCACCAATAGCAAACATAAAAGAGCGCCATCAGCTCTGACATCTTAACATTTAACAAATCAAGAATGAAAAAAGTGGTTACCCGGCAGAAACTCAAGATATGAGGCAAAATAGATGAACAATCTTTAGTACTCAACTTGCTGGAACTTGGCCTGATCAACCACCAAGGAATTTCGAAACAAGCATCATCAACCATCAAGAAAATAACCCATCACATCCAGGATGCAACAAGATATGGACATATGCATGTAAGAACACAGATATATACACATAAAAATATCTTGCTCTAGGAATAAAATTCACTCACAATTCATATCTCCCAGGATACATTAACGATATTTGAGAAACACAAAGCAGCGAGAAGGCTTTGAATACAGGAAGGCACCAGCTAATTACAGTAATTCTGCACTTAGTTTCACCCTCCAAAACTTGTTTATCATCCAAATCAATCGCACCATAACACTTCTCCAACACTTCTAATAACAATGGAGTAACACTCTCCGCCAACAGTAGTCCCTGGAGCAGGGATTAACAAACAAAAAACATATTGCAGGAGAACATAGAATTAGGTCAAACAAACCAAAATGTGAAACATATCCCAGAAGCATGCAGTACGAAGCAAACCTTTGTACATGGATGTTCCAAAATGCTAGCAAGAAAGTCAAGATATCTGTAAACCTGTAAATTGACAAGAAGGTGAACAAACTTCACAAGATTAAATGAATTAAAAAAGGAAAATGCAGAATCACCTTATAAGTATCTGCGTCAGTTGGATTAGATAAAGTAGAAAGATGACCACGAATGCATGACAATATGGGCCGTAGAAGCACAGAACCGTTTTCAGATTTTAGGCTAGCAACACGGACAATAAAAACTCGAAGCATATCCCTGATGACTACCAATGCCTGTTTATAGTACATGACAAGCAGAAAAGATAACATTTTGTCATTCCTTAAACTGCAAGCTACCTTGATTCAGAGCATAGACTCTAACAAGAACAAAGGCAATAGCTACAACAATAGGAGATACGTACAGATATGGCATAATGTTCAATAATTTGTGCAATTTTTTCAAGCTGTGGGTTCAGTTGGCCAAGAAGTTTCTCAAAGTGTGAGGACTCCAGATACCAGTTGACTTGTCTCTCCTTCTGTGGACCCAACAAAGTCCCAACAGCCAATGTTCTTAGGGCACTCAACAAAGGCATTCCATTTGCCCAGTGCCAGACAATTTCTTCAGGTAATAAATCATTCTTCAATCAGAAGACAGGGGAAAAGAATGTCGTTAAACAATAGTTCATGAAGATAGGGAAAAAAGTAGTCCAATGGATCACAACACTGTTTCAAACACCCATAACCTTCACATGAAGAAAAAATATCTAATGATATTATAAATCATGCAAAAACAATCAGGCAAGCGCGAGACTCAGTTACAAAAATCTTTGCTTGCTATTTTTCCTTTTCTTTTGAAACTGTTTTATTTTGTTTTTCACAACCATTAGACCAGTTAGAAATATGTAAACAATTGCATCCAATAACATGCATACCAAAAGACACAGCAAACTGCATGTTTCCTTTGGACCCAGTGCTAATAGCGAAGCTGCTTGAACATTGGCAAGAAGAGAGTTGAAAAGGCCAGGAGTCCAGCCATATATTGGCCAACAAGAAAGTGCAGAAACAACTAAATGTGACACAGCTCCAAAACCGAGTGCAGAATCAGGATAAGAAGATGACAGATCCGCAGCACAAGCAGCTAGCTTAGGGCTGCAATCAGCATACTTGATTAATACAGAAAGAAAGAAATGACAGGTTGTGGATAGGTAAAAATGAGAAGACTGCAAACTACCTTACTTCTCGATGTAAACGCAAAAGGGCATTCATTAGTTTTGTATTTCTGTGCTGTTCCCCAGCCTCCTGGACATAGAAAAATGGAACAATTACATTCTTGTGGAGCCAAGTTCTAAAAAGCCATGTTCTGAGTATATGAGTCTTTGGTCAACCACCAGTAATGGTGCATAATAAACAATGGAAACAGGAAAATATAAAAGGCTGATGTTGCTAACAACTAAGAATTGCACACACATAAACACGTAAAAAGCAAGATATTTAGGAGATGTACTTTTAGCTCCCTCTTACCGAAGAAAACATGTGATAACCTTTTTCAATTCTATAAAGATGGAGATAAAAACAAACTCCATAGTTTGAGGAGTAACAATAACTTGACAGTTATCTAAAACAGGGCAATTGAACTCCTTTGCATCAGGATTAAAATGATCCAAAACCTAGAGCAACAGTCAAGTACACTATTCAAAAGTTAATCATCTAAAAACTTTTTTCACCCTGAATAGGCAAGTACGGTAATCATCTAAAAACTTTTTTCACTCTGAACAGACAAGTACGGCTCCAACATGAACTTCATATGTGGTTCATAATGGAATATACGTACAAGTAGAACAACACAGCATCTCTTAATACAATCTGAAGTTGCTGGGAATAAGCAATTGGCCATATAAAAACTTAAGGATTTGTTTTTATTTAACGTACAATCTCAACTTAACCAGTCCACATCCCGTCAGATTCAACCACCAAGTAATCAATACTTGTACTCATGCTTCTACAGTTCAGTAGAAACTGTCCTTTCGACAGAATAAAAAGTAAAGCACAGTATTATCACTAGACTCAGAAAAGTAACCCACCTCTAATTTTTGCAGAAGGGTGATCAGCAATACGAGAGAAGGAATCAACAGATCAACCAAACTCAGCTCACGGTTACGTTCAGACAGCAAATCTGTTGTTGAGTTGCATTCTGTCCCATCATCAATGAGGTAATCTGCTCCATAAAATTACACACATCTTTCAACCAGCGAAAGACACAAAACAATCCCCATAAGAGCACAAAAGGCAAATGTTGACGGCTAACTTTTGAGGCTATGCATGTACACATTGCATGTTATTAATTTACAGGCAAAATATAAAATCAGTTAACCAGTGTTTTATTAATGGAAATCTTAAATGTTCAGACCAGCAGTTTGAACAGTATGTTTAATTTTCTGAAATTGCACACTCAAGATTGACTTTTAGGATTCATTGGAAACCTCAAAGGCCAAACACAGGTTCTGAGACTTCGTCACAATTCCTCTCACTAAGCCAGTGCTATATCCAGTGTTTAGTAGTGCCTAACTAGTATTGCAATAAGTTTTGTGCCTACATTCATGAGATCTAATGTCACAGGAATTAAATATTTTTTATTCTGAACCCAATCACGTCTATTTATATCTCAATTTGCTTTTGATTTGAGTATCTTAATTGATAGTTTGAACCTTCACCTTCTTGTCTTGCGAGTTTTATGACCAACCCAATCATTCACAACTTTCAAAACCCATAGCAGACTAGTTCAATCTTTATACATCACCTAGATATCATACTCAACCATATTGGTGCTGTCTCCAACCAAATGGTTACATTCCAACTATATAACGCCCTTCAAAGACTGCAGTGCAGATGTGCAATTAATGCAAACACTCAAATCAACAAGTATTTAATAACTAACCATAACTATTTGAGGACCTCTCAAGCATGAAGCTACAGTTGATCAGAATTGCATAGATAACAGTTATGGCACCTTCATCGTACATGTTTGCAGCAACAGTCTACACCAACAAAATTACAGTAAGCCAAGTTCAAATCAATCTTTCGAAAAATGAAGGATTAAAAAGATCAACATACTGAGTTTTCTGAAATGAATGCTAAAATTCGAATCGCAGTTGTCAATTGTGCTACAGCTGAATCACGTAGTATAAGACCATCAAATGTCTTCTCAGACACAATTTTTCCAAGATTATCCAAGACATTTATATCAAAACCACTGCAAGTATCCCCAACGACATTTTCTGTGTCTGCTAAATCTGACACCAGAATACTGGCTGAGGATAGATGTGCATCTCCTCCAGAAACCAAAACAGCACAATACCGTAAAATACCAATAAGCCCACTTTTATGATATACAACACCAGCATCTATCCACTCCAACAGACGAGTTGGAGCATCCTTCCTATTGGACCCAGGAGAAGAAGAATGCAGTGCCTTGTGAAGTTCCATAGCATGTCCAATCCAAGAATCCAAAGATGATGCAGTTGAATCAGTTACAATGACCTCGAAGATTTCAGCAGTTGAGTGAAGAATTGCAAGATTTATTGGTGAAGAACCTGCATGCTCAAAATTTCAGTAAAATTGCATGCATAACAGACAATTAAACATGAAAAATGTGACCAGTATACACTTCAGAACAGAATAAAGAGAGTACCACTATTCTTGGCAAGAAGCTCCGATTCCTTAGCAGAATGCAAAGCTTCAATCAATATGGATATCACCTACAAAATTAAACCCAATTGGAAAATTTAACTGACCAGCATAAGAAATTAAGAGTCTATAGATCTCAATAAATGACTATGTCAATTCATGACAACAATTTCAATTCTCTGAAAACAAATGGCAACTGGCTTCATTTGGAACTTGAAAGTTATGTACAGGAAGCATGATTATATTTCACAGTTTTCGCACCTCTGGAAAATATCCCACTACCAACAAAGCTTGGCGACCACAATCTGACCTGCAAAGCATGAACAGAACATTGGTTAATTTCATAACCAAAACTGTCCCGATATGAAGAGAACAACAAATCAACCTGGACAGAGCACACAGCTCCCATAGAACCCATAAAAACTCTTCAGAATGTGGAGCTGAAGTGAGCAATCGATCAACAGCATTAACCTGGACAAAGCATGGGCAACTAAAACAGCTGAGAACTAGAAGTAGTTAAAACTACAGAACAGTGAATATTGATCGAGTAAAGGAACAAACCACCCTCAGATGCATCTCAACAACCAATCCAACTTCTGGTGGACTGCAAACAAAACCTTTGGATAATAATACAGATGCATATCGAAGAGGAACGCATTCCTCCTTGCTCATATTAGTAGTACCCCTTAGAGCATCAATCAACGTAGTTGAAAGTTCCGGATGATCCAAAAGGAAGATCAATCCTACAGGAAAACAGCAAGATGGATCACATCAATGTCAAAAAACTATATGTAAAACTGCAAAATAGGTTGAGCAACAAACCTGATCGACACATAAGGAATGAAAGAAGTATCGCTCCAAGAGTTGAAGCAATATCAACAAATGTTTCCATAGTAGCTCCATTTTCCGAAATCAATAGAGGAGATGACAGCAATGCAGCTGACAAAGGAAGGAAGCCCCTTTCCTGCTTCCAAAAAGATAAATGGAAAATAAACAGTGGATAAAGAAATAATAAAGTTATTTTCAATGCCAACTCTTTTATCCTCTTGTTGAAGAATAACCTTTTAACTGAATATGTGTATAAAGCACAAATACATGGATAACCACCAAGTTCTTCTTAAGCTAAACAGATGCTAGGCAAACTACTATGTTCAGTTAACCACAGAAGGCCAGCACCAGCTCTGCTTTTTGCTATTGCCCAGTCAACTTCCAACAAAACATTTGCCCATGCAGAGAAATCTCTTTATTATCAGATTGTTTAGTCCAAAGCATAAAACTTTCTTTTTTAGATAAAAGCAAACAGGCTCCAACAGTTCTTGATGCAAAATACAAAAGGCTTAGAGGTAACAATATGTCTTACATCTAAGAGAGAATAACATGAGCAAGTCAATGGTTTACCTTGAGGAGTTCTAGCAAATTGGGATCCATATCCCAATTTGAAAAGCAGCAAACTGATGAACCAATCAAGCTACACGTTGCTTTGTAAGACAGAAATCCTTCAGTTTGACCAAGGATCAATGACCTGCTAGCACAGGCCACTGGAGAAGGATCTTCAGTTGGACCACGCAACATTATTAATTTCTGCATCGGTACTTGTCAACAAACATGAAAATTAAAAAATTGTGTAGAGCCTAAGTAAATGCAAGTGAAGACTGAGAACTGACCAAAAGCTTCTTGAGTTGAGAATTTGCCATATTAAGCATGTCGGACGTAGCACTTGAAACATTTCCAGCAGCAGAAAGAGCTCCCAAGACTGACAAAACAGCACACTGCAAGGATAAAACCACCATTAAGTTACCAACATGTCATATTGAAGACAATGACAAATGTGCACACAACTCGAAAATGCACCTCATATCTCGAAATAACTTCATAAAATCTTAAGCGATGAAGGAGACAAGTTGCGAGAGCAGCGACATCATGGCTGGGTTTTTGAAGGAGTAACTCCAACAATTTACTATAACCTTTACTAATACCAGATGGGATGATTTCATCCTCACGAGGCCACCAACCTAGCATTCCTTCACAGCCAATTGCATGCCGAGTAGCTTGCTCAATCACTCCAAGTATCAGTAACAGGATAGCTGAAGAAAGCCGACCGTTATGGGATAAAAAGTATGCAAGCTGCTCCATACCCCCACAATCGACAAAATGAAAGCAGCTTTTCCTACCAGAGCACAATAGAAGGGCCAAACTAAGCCCCAGAATGATATTCTTGTTCTGAACATAAGACAAGGAATCAGAGATGGGTTCCATATACCAAACAAACAAGAAAGTATAATGTCAACAAATAACACAAGCAAGTGCACTGAGAAAACTACCTGTTGATGATGACAATGTTCAATACGAGTAGAATTTCTGTTAAAACAGAAGTACTGGGACAATAAGTCCACCAACTCTTTAGAAGTTGCCAACTCAGCTTCAGATTCCAGAAAGGTAAATCCTGTCAGCAACTCAGCTAATTCATCTCCAGAAGCATGTTGAAGCATTTCAACAAGCTCCTTTCTAGCTTCAAGAATAGCACGGTGCAATTCTTCAAGACCTTTAGATGCACCAATTTTTAAATTTCTCTGATCCATTGCCAGACAATCTAAGCCAACAGTGACATAAGAACATACAACTGCTACTACATTATCTAATATCTTATGCACAGAATCCTCAAAATTTGGCAACTCTAACATCTTCAGAATCAGCTGCAAAAACTGTTTAACCTCAACAGTTATGTCAGAAGCTATAGTAGGTAAAGATAACACACTAAGAGGTGATAGTGACTCATCAGTTATCCTAGAATTTGAATGTAAAGCAAGAGGGAGATCTTCAAGCTTTCCCTCAGTTGAACTAACAAGATTAGTTAAAGAGTTATCATCAAATTCAATGTTGAACTGTCCCAGATCCTCTGCTGTGTTTCCATATATCACCAAACTTAGACTGCGGTAAGTTCCCCTTATAACAACATGATTAGTTACAACTGCCTGCAACAAACAAGTGCCATACATCTTAGTGCAAATACAATCCTATGCTTCCTCCAGTTTTCTCATGACACTGTTATAGCTATAGTAAACAACATAATAGAAACGATAAGCCAACAGTCACCACAAATGTTGACTATCCCAAAAAAAAGGAACAACAAGAAGGAAATAAGCAGAATATAACGCCTATAAAAAAAACAAATAAACTAATCAAACAATAAGTAGTCTATTGCCTAAAAAATTGAATTTAAATTATTGGTAGCAAAAGTAATCACAATAAATATACTGATAATTTTACCTCAACTTCAAGCACATTTGATGAGGAATGAGAATAGAGGAATGGCTGGCAGAGGCGCCTAAATCTTGTCTCTCCCTCACACTGGACAAACGCCTCCAAAGCAAATGAAGGGGGTGAAGTGGCCCTGTTACGGTGTACCAGCAGATTAGGAAATCTCAACCTAAACTAAGTACAATCTTCATAAAAACCAGAATTTTAGCAAGCACTATAATGAATAATGTATAAGGACCTGAATGTCAATCTTCTTGGGATCTTTCTCATTTCAAGATCCCAAGTTCAATCTACATGCCACAAAAAATAGAAGCAACAAGCAAAAGACTTCCTATAACATTAGACTAAATAGAGTATGTTACTTCCATAACAGGTAAAGAATCCAGAGCTAAGTTAAACAACAACAAAGAGCTACTAAGTTCAAAATTAAAAACAACATTCATACCCAACAAGCGGCACAACTTGGGACGAGGAAGACCCATTCTGTTCAAGAAATTCGCATGCTGTAATTACAACTGGTTCACCAAACAAAACCTGCAAAAGAAATTGGAAAGAGTAATTAAAGAAAGAGATTAATTTTTTTACGAAGGAGTGAAAAGAAGATAGTAACCAGGTAAGTTACCTCGTCGACGTACTCGTCGAGTTGGGGATGGACAAAGTTCTGAGAGAAGAGCACGCAAGGCTCAGGTCGACCCATTTCAGCTGTTGAAGATCTGAGTAAAGTGATTAGGGTTCAAGAAAGCTAAAAAGGAACGTGAAGATTCGTTGATTCCGATGAGGACATTATAGGGTTTGCGGCGGCGAGACGTGGAGGTTTCCGGTAGGTTAAGTCGCCGACTTAAAACACGTGACGAGAGTACTTTCAAAGAAAATTTGTTATATAATTATGTGCTACATATCCGAGGCCAACCCGGCCCAAATTGGTCGCTGTTTTTAGCTTTGAAGTAGACTATGCTTTTGAAATTAATTATATAATAAGTAGTTTCATGCTTGCCCCAAATTTTAAAAAAATATGTTATTTCATAAACTTCCACATTTTTAATAAAATTGTAGAAACAATCTTTAATTATGTCACATGTTTATTCGATATAAATGATTTTATTTGTATCCTACAAATAGTAATTAATAATCAATCTGTTAAATTTTTTAAAACTAATTATTAAATTAAATAGTGAACTGCCAAATTATTACACATTGATTTATCTTAATATAAATACATTATTCAGATAAAAGTACCCAAAAATGATATTATCTTCAAACTTGTAAATATTAAATTGCATTATAATAATTAAAACATAACATAAAAGTTAAGGAATAATATGCATTTATAATAAGTGAATTTTAGTTTAAATATTATTTTTATGTTTTTAAATATAGACTTTTTAAAATTCAATTAAACATTAAAATATGGATTATATAAAATTTAGAAATTATTTATTAACTATATCTAAAATATGTGAAATTAATTCATTAAATTACATATTTAATGTATTTATCGAAAAAAAGTTTGGATAAATTGTGCCAGATCTTCATTTATATAGTTTTGGTCTTGATGCACTTGTTATATTTTATAATACTAAAAGTTTTTGTTATTAAATATGAAAGAGTATTTTAGATATAGTACAACATTATGAATTAGTTTATTGTGAATTCGTTATGTAAGAATTAATAAATAAAATACATCTTCCATTTTGATATTCATTAGAATATAGAGTTTAATTAAAGGTATATTTAATTAATGCAATCAAACCAGAATACATTTTTAACATTTAATATTTAAAGAGGATGTTGAATTATTATTTGCAAGTTTAAGGTTTATTTGATGAATATTAAAATTAAAGGTGTCAAATGTATATTTAATAAAAATTGAAAGATTAAATTGAAATTTTTTTTGTCATATATACCTTTTTTTACGTATGTATATATTGAAGCTTTATTTATATATTTGAGATTAATTAAAGAGAAAATTAATATTTACAAACTTCAAAATCATTAAAGTACACTAAAATTATATTTTTAATGTTTTTTATTTTTGAATGATCTTAATTTTATAAATAGATGTTAATTATGATTAAAGATTTATTGTTGATATAAACATTTTACCAAATTACATGTTAAATTTTATATGATGTGTTTTTTATGAAATTGAAAACTTATACACTAAAGAGTCTATAAAGGAGGAGAAAAATTCAACCAAGTATCACAGGTAAAGCAAGAAAAAAATCTAAAACAACACTAGAGAAATAATATGAAGGCAAGTAAAAAAGGGGTTATAGTGACAAAGGAACAACTATAATGCCCAGAACAATAAACCAAAGAACAATTCTTTTAGCAACAATCACCTTTAGCAATTGAGGATAGCCACTTCTTCTATCTGTCAAACCGCCAAAGCTCTAACAGGTTTTGAAACAATTTAATCAGTAACTTGACAATCTTACATTGAATAAGTAGGTTCTATTTAACACTTATCCCACACTAATGCTTGAGTGTATCTTATTTACTATAATGATTCTTCCAATCCAATAAAAGGTGTTTTTGGCATAAAGTGTGAAAATTATGAAAATTTCTCTAGTTTCTCTCTCTCTACATATGACACGGAGACCACGATTGAAAGCAAATTTAAAGACTTTTACGTCTCTTTGTGTTTGTAATTGACCTAATTAGCCTATTTCACTATCTGCGGCGAGTTAGTTTCTTTATAGTGTAGATTTCACATTCTCAAAGTTTGATTCTATATAGGTTAAGAATAATAGAAAAATAAGTGATTTAAGGTCTTTGGTACCTAACATAATTAGTTTCTTTATAGTGTAGATTTCACATTCTCAAAGTTTGATTCCATATAGGTTAAGAATAATAGAAAAATAAGTGATTTAAGATCTTTGGTACCTAGCATAATTTATAATTAGTGATAGCAATTACTTCCAAGTTCAATTGAGGTCAACGGGTCCAGCTTAAGTTAATTAAGCCTATATCAGGCTCGGACTATCTAGGCTCCGCTTGGCTTGAAACCTGACACATATAAGCAAAAAGATGCCGATTTATAAAATATTTATAATTATATCTTGAGCAAATGAATTCATCTTCAACTTCCTAGTTAGGTCTATATGTAAGTATTGGAGGTCATATATAAGGAAACTCGTTAGTGGTGGCATTGGCATTCCCCACCTGAAACGATCTCTTTAAATTTAACTTGCATTGAAATTTTATGCTCTAGGTTATTAAATTCAAAAATTTACGGACCATGACCATTCTAATTGTCGAATCAAAACTAAGTTGATTTTCTATTGCCAATGACGTTTTTCATCTTATAACAAGTTATGTCTCTCAGCCTCAACACTTGGTTGATAGTTCAAGCGTTGTCTAAGTTAGCTTTAAAACTCAAAAAGTTGCATCTCTTAAAGAATTATTTAGGCTTGTGTATCTAGAGTGCAACTAATTTACATAATGTTGGATTTATACAATTAGAATTATTAAATTAATATTATGGAATGATACTTAATGTGCATAGAATTTAAAACCATTAAGGTCTACTACTAAATAATTATCTTTGATATTTGTAAATTAAACTTAATTTTTAAATAGAAATTAGTTATCTTGAAAATATAACAATTTATTTAATATATTTTAAAATTTTACTTTCTTTAAAATTTTACTTTTATTTAATATTTATTTAAAATTAGCGTTACACTTATTATAATTGTTACATGAAAAATTATGGTAAATGTAACTCTCCTATATATATAAAGAGAGATTAAAAAATAGGAAGCATGTTTTTACGTGGAAGCTTGAGATCTTTTCTTTTTATATAGTAGAAATATTGAAGAATATTTTTTGAAATCATTAAAAAAAAGATTTTATACAATTTCATTTCGATTAAAGAGCTAAATTATTTTTATGATTTATCGTTAAAGCTATTAATAAAATACAGTCAAAAGATTTAATTAAAATACTTTTAATAAAAATGTGGTTCATACTTCAAACAATGCTTTCTGATCTTTTTGTTTTGCTTTTCTCAATTAAAACGATTTATGGAAGATAGTGTAATATTCTTTGTTCTTTGTTCATAATTTTATTGTATTTTTAACTTGTTATATCTTTATGGTGAATTTTCATTATGTCTCTCAAATATAATTTTTAGAACAGTTTCATTGGTTTTTAATAAATTAATTATGTATTAAAAATAAAAAATTCCCGACTTTTCTTATTAGAAAATACTTTTTGATTCATCTTCGAATCTTAAAAGTAGACAAGTTAATGGATTTACAAGCATCGAAATGATTAGGTGTAGTCTAAGAAGCAATGCTATCGAAAGACTCAGTCTTTAGAAATTTTTATCCATCCAACACTTGTTGTTCATGTGGATGTCAATAGGCCAGGTCAGCCCGGGCCAAGAAGTGGGCCGCGGGCTGACCTGTGGCCCAGCGGGCCAAGGGCGGGTTGGGTCAAACCCGACCTGTCTATATTTTTTTAATATTAAAAAATCCAAAATGACGTCATTTTGGACAAAACGACGCCGTTTTGTCAAGTCACGGGTCGGACAGGGCCAACCCGTGGCCCGCCCATGACGGGTCAAACTCGGGCCAAAATTAGGCCGGGCCAAAATTGACATGTCTAGTTGTTCATTTTAATCTCTGAACCATAACGTTGTCTCTCTTTTCTTTGCAAAAATGTTAAAAGTTATGCCCTCAGCTACACATTATGGCTACAACTAAAAGTAGACCTTGATCATATAGAATTGTACTTGGGCAACACTTGTTTTTTTTTGAGACAGAGGAACCAACAACTATTATTCTTGAGACGCGTACTGGGTAAACTTCCGGATTGATGCAATAGCCTACAAATTACGTCAACCAGGTACTCCGCACTAGGCAAACCCTCTACGACAAACTCGATCGAGAGAGTGTAGGTAAGGGGATTCGAACACATGACCTTTTAGTCCCATGCCCTTACTCCACCAACTCGACCGCGGGCAACACATTAATACCATAACGATGCATCTAATATTTTTTAACCTAGCAAATATGTCTTGTTTATTTATAAAATACTTCTACAAATCCAATCATAATACTAACCAAAACTAGGTGAAATCTATAACAATTGTTAATATTTACTTATATAGATAAAATAATAGGATCAAAACTTGCATTCCGATCTCTTAATATAAATCACTTTTGAATTTCATTTATTTTCACATGTTTAAATACTAATAAAACTGCTTCTTCTATCTATTATCTTTCTTCTTACTTATCTTCACAAGTTTTGACAAAACAAAACTTATTAACTACTATACACTAAGCGTGAATGGGATGACAACGAAGAATTGTACTCTAACTGTCCAATTCATCCAACGACTGTCATCTTCCTCTTCTTGCTTCACTCTCCAATCTCTCTCGCTATCACCAATTAATAACTCTTCTCATTAAATGGTCTCAATCATGTCAGAGCTTCATTTAATTAAGAGACCACGAGCTTTACTCTTCAATCTCTCTTATTCAAGGATACCCGGCCCGTTCATATATTTTTTAATATTAAAAAATACAAAACGGCGTCGTTTTCCGTGGCCCGCGGCTCGGCCCGGGCGGACCATGGTCGGCCCGTGGCACGCCAAACCCGGGCCAAAAACGGGCCTGGCCGACCCAAAATTGACATCCCTACTCTTATTGTCACCAATTAATAACTCTTCCCATAAATTAGTCTCAATCATGTCAGAGTTCATTTAGTTGAGATACAGAGCTTCATTTAACTGAGATACATATCAAAACCTCTCCAAACTTCTACCTTTAATTAAGTATTATATACTAAGCGCGAATGGGGATCGTCATCATCGTGCCTACGTGTCCTAATCCAACAGCCCCAATTTATTCTCATCATCAAACGACCTCAATTTATTATGTAAAACCATGAAACTCTTGCTATATCGAAACTCTTGAAGGTTCGACCTTAAACACATTAACAAAACCCTTTCGTTCTCTCCCTAGTGACAATTTCTACTCTCTTCTTCTGAAGTTTTGAGCAGTGCTAGGTGAGTTAGAGATTTGTTCAACTTATCGCAGAGCAAACTCTACCCCTAGGTTTGGTTTTGTTTCTCTCTGTAATATCCTAATATTCTTGTTTTTCTTTGTCTTATTATGATGCAGGTGTCTATAATCCACTAAATGACGAGCTTTCCACTAGAAGAGACCACTCTCAGCTCCGGCGAGGAAGAAGAAATGCTCGATCTGTGAGTTCTGTTCATTGTTATTTCCCAATACTCTGTTTTCTCTGTGAGTAAGGTTTCTCCTTCATTATTCACCTACTTTTCTATCTCATCTATTCCATAAAGATCAAAGAATCCACTTCCTGCATTATCCTTTTTTCTTCACAATGGTAATGAAAATGGGATTATATCCTTTAATGCTTCAGTCTTTAATTTATGTCTGGTTACTCAGAGAAATGTTGGCCACTGGTTATATCTTTATCAAAGTTTGGATCTTTCTTTCTTTGTTATTTCATGAGTGCATCAATGATTTCGTAGGCCTTTTGATTTCAATGATTCTTATCTTGGTTGCTTGGTTTTGTGATTTTCTCTTATTGCGTATTCTCTTAGGTTTTATGATTTTCCATGCTTTTTCTTCCATCTTCTTCCATATTGCGTCCTTTTTCATGTTCTCTTTTATGGGTCTCATCTTTGAATTGTATGAAGCTTATTTATATATCTCCTTGACATTTGGTGTGGCTATTAGGACTTGGAAGAATTGATGAAGGAGGTTCAAGAAGCGAGAAGGATCAAAATGCTGCACCAACTAAGCAAGGTATTTATAGGCATCACAATTGACAACAAAATATCATTTATGAGTGATTATTATATTTATCGATTTGAAGACAATATTGTCATCTCGTGTTATATTGGACATGATTAATCACGAGCTGCTTCTAGTGAGATTTTTTATGGATAACAAAATTAACCTATGACTAATTTATTGGAATCTATTAATACAGGAGCTACAAAATCAGTTTATGCTCCATAGCCAATTGATGTTAGGCGAGTCTTGTAAGCTGAAATTGTGTGTAAAGATCAACATATCACATTGTCTACAACTGGTGCCATTGATCCATGTATTCTCTTCAAATACTTTTCTGGTTTAATTTGGTTTACAAATGCAGGTTTCATGACGATAATTTTTCTCAAAATTTTCCTCAAAATTTTTATTTCAAGATTTTCCTTTCGTAAGTACACGAGTCTTTCATGTTTACTATACATACTAAATAGAATCCAAATATTACATAATTCTTTGCTTAGCTGCTGGTCTGGGTAGCTATATAGAGGCACTTGTTCGAAAACATGATGTTGAATTTAATATAAATGTTCCTAGCACAATTTAAGCATATCCTATATTAGTTAGGTTGATTTATGTCTACCACTGGTGCCATTGATCCAGGTATTCTCTTCAACTACTTTTCTAGTTTAATTTGGTTTACTAAGTCAAGTTTCATGATGACAATTTTTCTCAAAATTTTCATTTCAAGATTGTCCTTTTGCAAGTACACGAGTCTTTCATGCCTATTGCAAGTACATGAGTCTTTCATGTTTACTATACATACCAAAGGGGCGGTTGGTTCACACGGGAGAATGGTAATAGTAATGAGAATGAATATAGTGAGGAATGAGAATGGATATTATCATTATAAATATGATGGTTGGTTAAAAAGGAGGAATGATTACCATTACCATTACCATTGACAGTGGTTGGTTTGTAAAAAATATTAAGAAATAAAATTATTATATTTTAATTAATTAATTATATGATAATTAATTATATTGTAATTAATTAATTACAGTATATTGATTGATTAATTAATTACAATATTTTAATTAATGAATGAATTATATTTTAATTAATTATATTTTAATTAGTAATGATATTTTAATTAATTATATTGTAATTAAGTATATTTTAATTAATTAATTATAGCTTAATTAATTAATTACAATATTTTAATTAATAATGAATTATATTTTAATTAATCATGTTGTAATTTATTAATTAAATATATTTTAATTAATTTATTATAATATAATTTATTTATTATATTAATTAATTAATTAATTAATTACAATATAATTAATTAAGTTGATTTTGTAAAGTAATGCCCATTATTGTGTGATGATCTGTGCACATTTAGATATTCCTTCTCGAATATTTATATTTTCTATTTCTTTTAAAATCGTTACAGACATATAATTAATTAAGTTATAACGTTGTCCCTACAGTTTTTGTTTTCTAGATTAAATACCTGTTATGTGGTTCTCACGTATCAACAGGCTATAGAAGCCAAATATACAAAGGAATGACTCTCATTCCTCTCCTAATCGAGAGGAATTGAGTAATGCCGAAAAATAAGGAATCATAATATTAGCTATCCAATCATAACTCTTTACCAACCATTATTTTTCATTTCATAATCAATCGTCTTTTCTCATACCCACTAAACAAGCACACCTTAAATAGAATTCAAATCTGACCTGATTCTTTGCTTAGTTGCTGGTCTGGGTAGCTATATAGAGGCACTTGTTCGAAAACAAGATGTTGAATTTAGCACAATTTAAGCATTTCCTAAATTAGTTAGGTTAATTTATGTGTACAACTGGTGCCCTTGATCTAGGTATTCTCTTCAACTGCTTTTCTGGTTTAATTTGGTTTACTAATGCAGATTTCATGATGACAATGTTTCTTAAAATTTTCATTTCAAGATTGTCCTTTTGCAAGTACATTAGTCTTTCATGTTTACTATACATACTAATAGAATTCAAATCTGACCTAATTCTTTGCTTAGCTGCTGGCCTGGCCAGCTATGTAGAGGCACTTGTTTGAAGACATGATGTTGAATTTAATGTAAATGTTCCTGGCACAATTTAAGCATTTCCTAAATTAGTTAATCGTGCATCAGGTTGATGTACTTGAAGAGTTGTTCATTTTCAAATTATTCTAGTATTACATGTGTGCCTAATAGTGGTGTTCACTCTATCAAGTTTATGTTAGTCTTTGTATATCTTATGTTTGATATTTGTGACCTTTTTCCTGATGAAAAGGGATAGCAGTGTCTCGGTTACTATGACTGTAATACAATCTTCAATTATTTACATACGTTTTCATTTTTGCTTCAAATTCTTTGCTCCACATGTTTATAAATATGAGCATTTGATATGACTTTTGGCACTCATAGCTTCCATGGTTCTTTAGGAGTTACCATTCGATGCAATGTGAATCATCCTTTGTTTTTTGCAAGGAGTGAGGGGCATATGTTAGAGGAAGCGAAGTCTATAAATCTATCACTTAGTGTACTAGGGAAGTGCATAAATGCACTGGGAGAGAATAGTCCTCATGTTCTAGTTCGTGATTTAAAACTTATAAGATTGCTTAAAGATTTGTTTGGAGGTGAGATGCCTTTTATGGGACTTTGAGATGGTTTAGTGTATAAATGAAGGTATAATAAACACTATTATAAGTTTATGGTTTACACCTAATGGCTTTAGCATTTTATCATATTTCGGGTTTAGTAAGAACTTCATTAGTTGGGACTATAGGCCCTTCACCACGTCATAGATGAGAGACCTGTAGTACTATATTATTTGCACAAAGGGTGAGAGTTTAAATGATTTGATGTATCTAGATCATCTATGGTATCCTCAATAATTCCAGTTCATTTAACATCCAAACTTCTATGTGTATAAATCTTCAGCTGCCTGAATTCATTTGCTAACTTTCCTTGCATCCCATTACTTGATGATTTTTATAATATGCAATAAGATTACTATTTCTGTAGTTTCTTGTTGTCTATGTACAGGTTATAAGATTAAACACCTTGTGGTTGTTTTGCAACATAATTTTTCTATAGGCTATAAAGGTTGAGAATATGTTAAAAATAAAGGAAGAATTTGATTATAAAAGTTTTTCTCGAAAGCTTGAAATATAAGTTGACAAGCTCATTGCTGAAAAAAAAAGACAGCAAAACTTTTGAAGACGAAGTTGAAAGAATTAACTAAGAGCACAATGTCAAATTTCTGAGGTGGAAAGAAACTTTGCAGAAGCCTTAGAGGTTAATCCACTACTTACACATCCTGCATTTTTCAGTAAAATTTTATTGATTACTTTTTTTGTGGCCACCAATTCTTTTGACATCAAATAAGTTACAATTGTGCAAAATTTCATGAATGACATATCTGGGTTTACTGCTCATTTAACCTTTGGCAAGTGCATGAGGAAACAAAAATGGAACGAGTGAACATTTCTTAGTTAGGAAAAATTTTCACTGAAATCTAATATTTGTTTTTTACATGAAAATGTATCCAATTTGAGATTTGTGTTGTTTCTGCAGAAGGAAAAAATAAAGTGTCAGATGGAGTATATGGAGTCAGTCAAGAAACTCGAAGAGAAAATGAGAATAACTCAGTATGATGGCTTCACCAGTAAATGTAATGGAGAGGTAGTCTATCTATAATTGATTTTTTTTGTTCAAATTGTTAAGGTATCTTTGCTAGTTAGGCCAATCAATTTGGCCAGTTTTGAGATGATAATGCATTGCTCCTATCAACTCTAGCTAGGATACTTCTGTTGTATCTTGCCTTGGTATAAGTTTGTTTTTGACTCGAGACATATATGGAAAATGTTAGGCATAACTTAACTCCTTTAGATGCATCTTTTATACACCATAAAAACAATCATGACGTGTTTCAAAGGTAAACATGTTTCCATTATGCGCTACCCTCATCATTGTATATTAGGTCTTTTTGTGGTTTACTTTGCAATTAGTTTAAACTTGATAACTATTGTTCCTCCATATGTTCCATCTCTTGTTATTTTCAGAAGTTAGGGGTTTCTATGAGTGAGGACATTGCTAAGTTAAAGACGTTGCTTTAAAATGAACTTCAGATAAGAAAGCGAGTGGAAGAGGAGGCCAGCAAGCTCAAGAGTCAATTAAAGAAATTTTTACGGTCTGCGGTATGTGTTATGTGGATTACAATACTTTACTATCACTATACTGCTTCTGTGTGATTCCAAGCTTTTCTTCCTTCCCTCCCTACTTATATAAGAAGATAAATGAGTTTGGAATTTGTTAAATATAAGGGGTTATTTCATGTATTAGGCAGGTGGTGATGCTGAGATTATAAAGTTGCACAAGAAACTGGAGGATGATGCCAATGAAAAGAAGAAAATGGAAGAAGAAATTATGATTTTGAAAAGTTAGTTATTACACTCGAATCTTGAAGCTGATCATGTAATTTTATTCAGATATATGCTCTTCTTACTTTAAGCCCGTAATTATTTGGTTTTAATACTAGCTAAAATGTTTTCAAATAACTGTTTACATCAACTTCAGTGGTTTTGAGAAATAAGATGAAATAGATCTGTCTCTTCTTCAATCACAAATTTGTAAATTTGAAATTTTTGCCCTGTTAACGCCATTTTTATGTTTGCAGATAAGAAGGTATGTTGACAAAGGCGAATCTAGAAATGGCTTCACTTCCTTAGATTCCCTTGTGTCTCAATATAGACAGTCCCAGTTTAGTGAATCCACCAATGGACACAAGCCACCAATGGCCTCTCTTTTTGAGCAAGATAAACAAATTTTATGCATGGAGTTGTATGATAACTAAGATCCAATTTATATGTTTCTCATATAAAATTTTCACAAAATTATTTAGCAGGTGGATAACAAAAGATTTTGCAACTGCTTGAGTCAAAAGATGCCAATGTCAGAATCCATGTAGTTAAAGTGGTGGCTAACGTAGCTGCTAAAGGTCAGTATTGCATTTTTTACCCTTTTCAATTTTGCTTTCAAGTTACTATGCCAACCTAAAGTGTCGATCTGAATTACATCTTTTACTTAGTGCCTATTCTATAAGTTAAATTGCAGCCAATTAATAGGAAATATAGTTCTAAACATACTATTTAATATTACTTATGTTGATAAGATTTCATCCCCTGTGTACTTGCTAAAAATTTAATAAATTTCAAAACCTATTTGGTAGAACGAGATAGAAAGAGCAACCCTATTTTATTATACCGCATCATATAGATGTCTTATCATTTTAAAAAATAACGGAAGCTTTTATATTATCATTTAATGGAGAAGCAGGAAAATGAGCTATAAACGGAGAAAGTCTACAAAATTTTAAAAGATGGTTAGGATCTGAAACATTCATGGAGTTTAGAATATACTTCTTGGTACAAGTTACAGGAGTGTTTTTTCAATAGCTCTTTTTGTGCTCCTCAGTTGGTTTAAAATTGTTCTTGACTATGGCATTGTAGGTATGGACTTATGAAGAGAATGACGAGTTTGGTTTTGTTTAAGGGCTCTTCAGTACGATGCGTGCTCTTTTTTCTTATAAGTCAGATGATACTGCTTTTGTTAGACTAATACAGTCTTCTAAGGTATGCTTGTGTTTCATGTGAGGAGATCTCCATCACAAGGAATGAGATAATTTCATGATTGTATTTGATACTAATTATTCTTTTATGTAAATGGTCAGAGTAAAAAGAAGTTAGAACTCTACACATCTAGGCTATGCTTCAGTCTGAGTTCCTATCTGTATTTTCTAGTTACAAGGAAATCTCTAAGACTCCAGGTATATATATACACCTTGAGGGGGTGTTCCTTTATGTCCTTTTGTAAACCCATGTTTTTAATCCTCGAAATAATAAGACTTGTATAATTGACACATTGTGTGACAGTTTCTAAGAATTCAAACAATTACCATTCTCCTGCTGTCGTACAACCCACTTTGAGTTTAATTGCTTCCCTTTTTAGCTTCGTCACAACTTCTCTTAAAAGAGCCACAGAGGAGAAATCCTTACTAGTAAATAAGGTGGGATACCATTAATATAATTGTGTATATCCTTCTTTCTGTCTTTTCATTCCTGTAATTGATCAAAAATGATTTTTTTAATTTCTGGTTTTTCAGATTCGAGATATAAATGAGTTATCCAGGCAAGAAGTGGATGAAATTATAAATATATATGTTTATTGTGTTTTATCATATGATGACATACAGAAAAGGTATAACATTTCAGTTCCTCTCTTTACCAACTTTTTGACAATATGGTGTGGTCTCTAAAATGCTAAAGGAGCTAGAACAATAATTCAAATTATGGATAATAGAAATCAAGAATGATTTAGTGTTTTTTCAAACTTTTACTTTGAAATTTGGTCCTTTTCCCTTTTTACATTTGAGTAATAACAATTGTTTTTTTATAACTAAAATCATAAATTACTTTAAAGGTTTATGATGGTACCAAATCTAAATATATAATTAAATATTGATTCAAATTAAACATTTTAAGATTGTCTAGGACTGAATTGTGATTCAATTAAAGGTTTAGAGATTAAAAATATGCATCTAAGGCCTAAATTCAAACAAAAATATAACAAAAGAAGAGTCTGACTTATACATGATACAGGCACATGAAACAAAAAGCTAAAACTTTCTATACAGAAAAAGGAGAAAGCACAAATATCTATTAAATATATTTGTGCTTCTAATTTTAACAGTCTTCAACTTGGTGATCCAACCTCCTGACTTTTTCTTCTTTGTTAAATCTAAAGTATTTGACATTCTCCACGTTTACTACCATGTTTATTTGATAATTAAGGAATGCTTCATACCTGCCTAAGAGAACAAGTTTTGTTTTAAATCCACAAGTCAACTCTACTGTACTTATTTGTGATCATAAGTTTTAATTTGTTCAGACTATCTCCTCTAATACATATGCAAGAGACAGATAGGAATGAAGAAATAAAAACAAAGGAGATGAACGAAACAAAGACAATGTGTCAAGTTCTGTCTCCGTTTCTAATCTTGTGTTTAATATAAAAATAAACCAACTCATGCAGCTTTATCATTTGGATAAGAATAATCCAGGTGAACTCCTTACTATAAGAAATTTGTTATTAAAAAAAAGCTTGAGCAAAGTTAAGATTAACTCAATTCCAATTCTTTAAATCGACTAATACTAGGTACCAATGTTTCAGTCCAAACCTATTTAGGCCTTTGGCTCATGTAGACAATGAGACGTGCCAAGCTAATTGTAACTTTTCAATAATTTAATTTGAACAAACTAGTAAACACTATGCCCATAATGGATTGTTTGTTCGTCAAGAATTGCACAAGGTTTCTGTTTAAGTAGGCGAAATATCCATTCAGTAGAGACAAGAACAAATATTATAAGCATAAACTAGTAAACAAAAAAATCATAAACATTAAACATATAGTATATACAATTAAAGGTTATATTACAAATAAAAAAACGTCTAAAAGTTGTAATACAAATAGAGGATCAAACACATAGCAATAAAAAATATATAAAACATGCAAAACTCATAATAGGAAACCCAAAATCCAATTTATGTCAACTCCATTTTTCGCCAAATATGAAACAAGTAAAGCTAATAATAAATTACTTATTTATTGATCTCGACACTAACAGCTCGCTTGGTGACATTCCAAACGCAGCTAATGCAACTATGGTAGAAATTGTGAGGCATGCTCTTGTGAACGATTCCATTAACGTCGACGTTGACGTAGTCACCGATCTTATAGGTCAAAAGATACGTAGTCAAAGGGATATAGCCCTTCTTCCTAAAGGGTCTAGCAAACAAATCTATAGTTCTCTCTTAAAATCTGCATGACAAACTTCTTATGTGCTACATCAAGCTTACTCCTCCAAAAATTACATATATGAAACATACAACTTTCATAATCATCACTGAATACTTGATTGATCAAATTCTAGGCATTGATGATATTCCATTCCAAAACTTAAGGATTACTGATTGACAAGATAATTCCCAAAGTTTATTATATCTCTGATCCATGTAATCCTAATGCACTTTCAAACTCCTTTTGTTACTATTTCCCTATCTTTTTTGCTATTTGTTGATCTTTAGTGCTTGGATGATTGTAATCCTAATGCACATACAAACTATTCTTATTTTTGTTTCATTGTCTTTTTTGCTATTTAATGATAACTATTGCTGAATTGTATTTATCTTGTATTTTTTTTTCATGTATTGCTGATCTCTTGTTCTCATTCTATTTGCTCAGTTAGCAATTTCTTTTTAATTCACATACCTGTTGGTTGTTTTCTACCTTAGTCATTTTTTTAAATTTTCATTGATTTACTTTAATTCATATCAAATTTTGCATTTGCCATATTCTTTACTAAAATATTATAACGAATTTTACTTCATCTGTTTGGATTGTCAGTTTTTCCTTTCCATTTTTATTAATCCAATTTAAATATTCACTTATTATATCTTTTCCTCTTTCCCCTTACAAAATTACGTCTTGCATCATATATCTCCAATTTTTCCTTCCAAAATTTAACTTTAATAATATTCACTTACACATCTTAACCATTCATAACAAAACCTATATATAAACAACTGGGCTTTATATGTTTCTAAATTCCCACTGTGTATTTGCACAGTGAACACCTGCTAGTATATGATAAGGTGCAAAGAACTATTTCGACAACCATCAGTTATTTCATTCAAATAGATACCCGTAAAGGGTGTTTGTATCCTTCATCACCCACTCACACATGACATGATTAATCAATACAATTATCAAAATTCCCATTCTTGTTTAATAACCATGCGATTAGTACATGATGAGAACTTATTACCATATATCTATTATAATATATTGACTAATGAATAAGTAGTTAAGTAGATTTTGTATGTTATACCCTAGCTCATGTCTCACATCCTTATTATTATTTTTATCTTTTTTATTTCATCATATCATAATTGCATTCAATTCTTTCACGAAGAGATGGTAGTCACCTTTAGGTATATTTTTATTGTAAGTATGGTAGTCACGTTTTAACACATTTTTACTGTAAGTCACTAATCAAAATGAAATTCGTTTATTTTAAATTATCTCAAATTAAATTTAATTTCCTTTCCTAAAATTGCCTCATAAGATTGTATTGCTTATGATTTTTTCAAAACATTATAAAGTAACATAATGAGTGCTTAATCGTTCATATTTTTAGGTTTATATATAGTTAATTTCACTTTTTTGAGTATTTTTATTATTTGTGGTACTTTATTCATTCATATTTCATTTTCAGGTTGTAATTTACTTATTTAGAGCAAAAGAAACAAATCTAGACAAGTTTGGTGTAATTTGAAACTATTCTGATCAAGTTATAAAGTTCCAGGGCCAGAACATGATTTACCATATTCTCTATTATTTTTTTAATTTCAAGCTTACAAGGTCAGGTTTGAGGAGTTTGAGGCATTTTTGCATTACATGACCGTGTGTAAGTAGACTCTTATGTTTTATGCTAATGAGCCAGCGTTCTCATTTTGAGCATGTATTCTCATTTTAAGCCTACGTTTATGCATATGTTTGCTATGAATATCGAGGATCACATGATTGCTAAGTATACAACCTTGCACATAGTTGTGTACTTACCTGTGTTCCACCTAGAAACTTCATTTTTGAACTATAAAAAGGAAAAACTAAAGGGAAAAGGGAAAAAAGAAGTTTAGGAGTCATAATTAGACAACCTAGAGTGGCAGAGAGAATGAACAATAAGCAAGGATACATAAAGTGGATTTCTATCGAGCTGACGTGGATTACGTGAAGATTAAAAGAGATTTTATCGTGTTTCATTTATTTTCTATTTTTCCTTCAGTTTTGGTTTTGTGTCTTCCATATTAGGAATTAAACCTTTATTGTACTTAGATATGATGAATCCTAGAACAGATTTTGTAGTTTGATTTGATTACAATTGTTGGACCTCAATTCCGGAGTCTAACTTGTGCTTTCTCTGATACAAAAAATGTTAGACCCCGTCTCCGAAGTCCAACTCGCATGCAGCATAACCTAATACGTGAGTTTATATCCCAAAGGGAACGCCTTAACCATTATCGTTTTATCTTCTCTTCTCCGATACTACCACTGTCACATACTTATTATGCGTAT
>JAOQMS010000005.1:39476010-39486213 GCA_027563885.1 Erythroxylum longipes | reverse complement strand
CGACAGTCAGACATTGCCGGACCATCCAGGCAATAGCTTCTGGGAGCGTACTGTGAGTCAACCTAGATGAATTCCTACGATTATTTGATTGTATGTATTCAATTTGTTACCTTCCAGTATCATTGAACTGTGTGTGTGTTGGTTCTGAATTCTGAACCTGAGGTCCGAGGAGTTTGTTCTGCGATCACATATTGGAAGTGTTTGATTCGATATTTTGATATGAATTTCTGAATGCTATTTGATTCTCAGTGATAGCTGAATGCCGGACTGAGGTCCAATGATTATGAGACTATCATCTGAACATTTGTATGAGATTGTGTGCGTAATCTGTTCAGGATTTGATGCATTTCATAAAATGCATACTCAGATAAAGGCGTTGTGACTTGAGTTGCCAGTTAGAAGCGCTTCCGCGTAGAGCTTTGCTCTGCGATATCTGTTCTACAAATAGAGCTATGCTCCGTGAATCTGTTCTGATTGAGCCCTACGGACCAAAACATCTGTATACGTCGGTGAAAGGCTCTCAGTCACAACAATAAGAATGAATATGAGTCTCATGCATTTCCCATGCAATTACGTATGCAATGTTTGAACAATATGCAAGTTAAAATGAATGAACTTCTGCCATGCTAATCTCTGCATAACTGCTTATCTGCTTGACTGAATAATTGTGAACTATGTGTTATATCTGTGTAATCTGGTGAATTCATCAATGATGGTTCACTCATTGAGTTCGCAAAACTCACCCAAAATTTGCAATTACTTTTCAGGATCAGGAGATTTCCCCGTTAAGCTAACGGGAGTATACCTACAGCATATAAGTTAAGGATAGAGGTCGGGATCAGTTCGCGTCTGCATTGCATTTTTCTAAACTTGTATCGAATTATTTAATTCGGAACTTCTTGTATACTCAACAATGTATGTTTTATCAATGAATAAAGTGAATGTTTTAAGAGAAATAATAACGATATTGAGTATGTTAAATGATGCCGTGTGCGAGTTCGATTTGTTATTGCTCTAACATACCATTATCGTAGGTTATGTGCCTAGGTATGTACCCTATGGTAGTGGAATGTTACACCTTTGACTTTAAAAATCCTCGGTACGAGCTCCTTGATTCACAGCTCCCGAGCCTTTATATATACAAATGCAATGCATTTACTACTCAAACATATATCTCATATTTATACACCATCACATAAGTGTATAAAACACAATATCACAATTTTTAAGCTATAGGATTTGGCCATGAAGCTTCTCACATGATTACTTCCCTTATTATTCGCCTAATCTTTCTTTTGCATTTTCGAAGGCATTTAATGCCTTGATCCAATACTTACACATTTCAAAGCATAATTAAGCACAGTTTTATCCAAGCACATTAGGTCGTTACTTATCAATCTATGCAAAAACTCAAATTTACTTTACGTAAACATAAAAGACTCTTTTCAATGCACACCATTAAAACCCTTAAATCCTAAGCCAAGTTCACTTAGGCATTTTATCAAGTACCTAAAGGCATAAACTTGAAAGCCTCCTTCCAATGTACATCTTCCTCATTTTTCATCATTAATTCACATTATACATACACAATTAACATCATAGAGTTCATTTGAACCATCAATTTAAAAGATATTCAAAACTTCACAAACTTTCATCAAAGATAGGGCATTTCGGTTTTGGCTTAAAGAAGCTTGTCCATGACTCATTTCATTCATCTAAACCGTGTTTCATGCATATTCAAGCATGGAGAACAACATATCTTAACACCAACTCATAATCATAATGTAGAGAGAGATGAGACAAAATTTACCTAAACTTTCCTTTGGTTATATCTTAAAATCCTTTGAGAATTTCTCAAATACAATGATATATTTGAGTTTCTTGATCCCAAATTAACGTAGAACACCTTGGTTTGAGTTGGAGAATAAAAAAACTTGGTGAAGATTAAGTGATGGCCGAAACTTTCCCTTCTCGTCTTGTCTTCTCCTTTCTTCTTCTTTCTTTTAATTAAAACAAGGTGTTTTAATGACAAATAATGGAGTGCACGGCCACACACAAGAAGAAAGGTCTAGAATTTTGACTCTTCTTTGACCAAACATGGTAAATTTACCTTTTTGCCCTTAGTTTATGTGAAATTACCATTATACCTTTCAAACTTTTCCTAAATTTGCAATTAAGCCCAAAATTTGAGAATGACCAAAACATTTATTTTCATTTTGGTCCTTAGACTTTTTCAAATTATAATTAAGCCCCTTAGCCTTATAAAATTACATATTGGCCTTCCAAGAATTGAAAATTTACATTTAAGTCCCTTAACTTTTAACAAGTTGTAAATAAGCCCTTATGTACATCAACTTTTCAAATTAAGCTTTCTAAGGTCCAATAAGTCTATAAATCATGTATAATCACCTCTAAGGCATTAGAACACATTTAACTTGGCCACCATGATCATATCCATCCAATGGAATCGATTTTACACACTTAGAAGCTTATATGTCAGAAATCCCCAAAATTTCGCATACCGATAAACTCTAAGTTCATGTAAGAGCATATAATATTATATATCACTGACATATATACCGAAAGGATTCAAATACATTTTTTCACTCATATATAACCATTTATATATAAATATATAGTAGTATCTCCAAGTACAGACCAATACAAAGGGGCTCAAAGAGTTCGACGTTACACATAATATAACATGCCATAAAATTATATCATTATTATAATTACTAGATGATGAAAACAAGGAATAACTTATGTTACTATATGAATAAACAGCATATTGAATAATAAAAACATCCAACATAAATATATGACCATAATAAATGGTTCCTAAATATAGATCTACACCACTTATGTATAAATTTATATCAAAACCAAGACTAAATACTTTCAACGTAAATATAAGATCCCATTATATCTTTAGAGAAAATAACACTTCATATAGGATTAAGGATCGACCACCACGCATATCTAATTTGTATGTTCTAATCCGTAATACAACAATCCTTGAGTTTTCTTTTACATAAATCTACCATGTTCTATACATATTTTTTTAATTTACATAAAGGTATCTCTATCCTTCACTACATGGTTGGTTATTCTCAAGTTTGAAATCCACAAAGGATGTGATTCAGTTAGAAAAATATAACAAGAAATTTTCACAACTAAATGTCTATACAATAAGATTGTATATTTTTTAGCTCACCACAATCACAAGCAAAGTGACCTTTATTGCCTCAATTAAAGGACTTGTCTCTTTTCATATTATGCTTTTTAAAAGGATATTTTTCTTTTCCGTGTTCGTTCCACTTTTCCTTTTTTTAGTCTCAAGTATCATGGGTATTTCTCTTAGCTTTTTTTCCATTTGGTTCCACCATAATGCTTATACTTCTGGTCTATAGCTCCATGTGAACTAGATCCAATTGCATATACCATGGAGGACATATTAAATGCTTCAAGATGTTCTTATTATAGTATGTGATGCCTTGTAACTTCTTCCATCATCTTGATACTCTCATTATGAGTTAGATGCATCTTCACATTTGAGGTAATGAATGGATCATGCCTTGCACCTACTACTCATATGATAATTCATGAAACGTCACATAACTCACTTATCATATTTGACATGTGCCTCAAATGCTTTTACATGGTGTGATTTGGTCTTTTTTTATGTGTCAAACTTGATAGTAAGTGATGTCACTTTGGTCACTATAGTGCCTCCTAAATGTGCAGCTAAAGTAGACCGCATGTTCGTAATAGTTTAATAATTACAATACTCACAGATGATATCATTTTCCATAATGCTTAGTAATGTAATACAAGCCAATAAGTTCTTTTCTTTCATATTTCATATCCATCACAATCCCTTTTGTGTTAAATCATATTGCCTTCCTCAGGAATATCCATGGTTATGTTTAATGGTTCTAATGCCTTTTGCTCCAGTACATTTTGGATTTTTATACTACAGATTCATAATTGTAGCCATTTAATTTCTGACTTTTATTAAGTTCAGCAATAATATTCTTTGATGTATTATACATTACTGAAGCATAAAGTTTCTGTAGAAAAAAAGAAGAAATAGTCTTGCACATCAATGTCATATCTTACATATATTTAGTGAATAATTGGTTTTCAATTATTTACTAAATCGAAAGAGCACGTATGTTCCCAATCATCATTCATATGACAACTAGACACCAACCATCATATTCAAAAAGAATTATCTAGTAAAAAAATTATTCAAATATATTTTCTTGTAATTTGAACTATATCAAGTTTGGTATACATAAATGAACATAATAAATATAGTTTAGTACAACTTAGTAAAATACAAAATCATGATCATTTAATCATGAACATTGTCTAAATATATCAAATCCTACATGGAATAGAATAAACTAATTCATGTGATAAATCCATTGAATTTAGATATGCAATTATTGTAATCATTTTGATCGAATGAAGATTGAATACAAAGTCCTAATTAATCTTTTCTTAGAACTTCTCTCGTAAACATTATAACCAACCATTTATATGTTTTTGAATTAGGTCGATATAAATGATAGAGCGTGCTTAATAATTTACTTTCTAGTTGTGATAACGTTGAGAGTAAAGTCAAGTACTTCACTTCAGCCTCTACAAAAACTAAACAATCTTTAAAATATAACTCTCATATTAATTTATTAGCATTGATAACATGATTGGTTAGATCTTTTTCAGGCAAGTATCACATCTAGAGTAATTGCACTAACATAATAATGACTCGTCTCATATGTGCTATATTTTGTAGAAATTTAGGTGAACTTATCATATTCAATATTTTGCTAAAAACAAATTTTAGGGGATTAGAAATCACTCACAAAACCTATAAATCATAAAAATAAATGATATTATTAGTACATTAATGAACTCATTCTCATAATGACATTTTGTTTATTATAATTTACTTAAAATCACAATTTTAATTCATTTCATTTTTAATTAGAAACTCATTTCTAATCATTATAAAACCAATCAAATTAAATTATGAATTTAATAAACATAGAAACATGTATGTAATTATTATTACACTGATAATCTCAATTTGATTAGAAACTTCTTGATAATATTATATATCTTAAATTAATCAAATTAAATTATGAATTTTTAAAATTCTATTAGAAAGTCATTTCTAAATGCTATTAAAGTTATGAACATAATAATTTAAATTCATGTAGAAACTTATTTCTAAGTATTATTAAATTTATTCAAATTTATAAGACATGTAAATTTAGAAACCTGTTTCAAATTTACTTAATTAGTCACATTATTTAATACCAATATACATATTTTTTGTTTCTACAAGTTCAAACTTATAGCCTAAATTCTATTCTTACTTATCTAATCCTCTAAGCCCAAATATTTACAGCCCAAGACACCAAAAACCTTGGCCCATAGGTTGTTCTTGTTGGACCATTTAAAAACACCCAAATTCATCCCAGACCAGCCTATACTTGGAATTTTCTTCTTTTCAGCCAAGGTGCCTCTGGCCGTGCACAGCCAGAGGAGGCAGCAGTGAGTATGGCTTACATGGCATGGAAGTGGCGGAAACAGCAGCGGCAGCAGCACCGAATCTCCCTTTCCCAGGAGATGGCAGCAGCAACGGGCGACAGATCTCTCCTTTCCAGGCGCTGGCAACAGCAGAGGGGATGATTACAACACTGCTAAAGTAAGCAACAGCCATAGGAATAAACTTAAATGCTTCACAACATGAGGGAAGGGATCCAATATAGTTATACCCATTAATCAAATGGTGCAGTGCTAGAAACCAATATGTAATTTGCAGTGATGGTAACAAGCATATCCTTAACAATTAACACATACATTTGCTTATTCGACATAATCTTCCCTCAACATCAGCTAAAAGAATCGCCATCCCTTAAGGTTTTGTGCGGTAGAGTAGTCACTAGCTCCTTGACATGCTCTGTAGGAACTTTTATGAATTTTTCTCAAGATTTAGTAGGCTTGTTTTGAATAACACACCTTAAATAAAGGGTTGCGAGGGATCGTATGTACAAACTCCCCTTATTACAAAGTATCTTATGCATATGTATATTATCTTTCATTCTACTCCTTGTCTTAAAGAAACTTCCCCTTTTTTTTTTTAGTACAATGGAGAGGAGCAAAGAAAACTACTAAACGCTGAACCTCAATGGAGAGGCTCCAGCGAAGTCCTCTAGTAGTAACCTATTACAATCCTCAGGAGGATTCTGGAAAACACGGTTCTCAAACTTAGCGAATGCGAGAAGCAGGCTAAGCAGTCAGCACAGTGATTACTCGCGCAGTAAATGTGACGGAAGTGGACCACCTAATCCTTGGCTAGTAATTCAAAAATTCCATGAGCAATAGAAAAAGGGAGCCTATCCTATACGCTTACTGAAGAAGAGAGGATATTTATGACAATCAGCGAGTCCGTTTCCAACTCCACTTGCCAGTAACCCAGGTTCCAAGTCAAAAGAAGGCCAAAATAGACACCCCATAGCTCAGCTTCTAGCAGGGAGCACCAACCGATTCGGTGGGCAAAGCCCCCTTCCCATGTACCCTCCTCATCTCTAAGGAGACCGCCCACGGATGCTCTAGTAGGGGCCTGTTGAACAGAACCGTCGACATTAAGTCGTAGCCACCCCGTGGGAGGTTTAGACCAATGCCCAACACTACCAATAACACGTATTTCACCTTCCAAAGCTCGATGATGCAAAGTGGAAGCTTTCTCAACCCAATAAACATACTCTAGAATTATCGAGGCTCTATTCTCAGGCCAAAGGAATCTGTCTTCAAAAAGGCGTTTGCTGCGCCAAAACCATAAGAACCAACATGTTACTCCAAATATTATCGACCACGCATATCCCTACACTTTCAATGGGTTACTAATGTTTATCTTTAACCAATCAGTGGCATTCGTTGAAAAGAAGTCATGGGAAGTCATCTGATTGGGAAAGTGAGACCAAATAGTTTTGGCAAAAGAGCAATCATGTACAACGTTTATACAGGATTCCACCTGGCCGCAAGTAGTACACGCGTCATCCAATATTAACTGACGTTCTACCCTATGTTGGTTGGTGAGCTACTTACGGTGAGCTAACAACCAGAGGAAGGCTCAGATGTGTTGTGGCTATTACCAGCTCCAAATGACATCCCAACAGTTAGTACTGGCGCTCATATCACTGTCCGCGAGCAAAGTATATGCGGATGCCGTGGAGAAAAGCCCAGTAGATGTCCCTCGCCAGATTACCCTGTCCTCCTCAAAGCCTAGCCGTGGCGGAATAATTCCTACTATAGCCATGCAAGCCGAAGGAGGCAGGAACGATTGAAAAAGATCCCAATTCCAAGTCCCACTCTCATGGAAATAGTGTCGCACCGATAAGACGACTACGGCATCCGGTACATCTTGAGTGACATGTTTAAGTAAGGGCCCCCAGTATTGAATCCAATCATCCAACCAAAACTAAACTATGTTTCCATTTCGAACAACCCAACGAATGCCCTTGAGGACGGTGTCCCAAGTGGAAACAATTCCTCGCCAGACTGAGGAGCCACACTTCAACTCTAGATGACAAGGAATAATATTGGTATCCACTTTGTATTTATGTTTGAGCACCTGCACCCATAGAGCGGACGGTTTCGTGAGTAGAGTCCATCCTAGCTTGGTTATCAGCGCATCATTGTGAGCACGAAGCCGTCAAAACCAAGCCCAACAAGTGCCTTTGGCTTACACACCATATCCCAATTCACCAGGTGAGTCTTTCTATGGCTGGACTGAGAACCCCATAAAAAGTTTTGGATAACTTTTTCCAGATCATCACACAATTGTTGGGGAAGTCGAACTGTTTGCATGGTATATACCGGAATGGCCGCCAACACTGATTGTACGAGGGTTGATCGTCCAGCCAAGGAGAGATGGCGTGCACTCTAGCCATTCAGTTTTTTCTGAGCGTTATCAACAATATACTGATATGTGCGCCGCGATGTCCGCTCATGTATTAAAGGGACTCCGAGGTATTTTCCCAAATTCTTTGTTAATTGAAAACCCAATTAGTGACTGAGGGCCCGAGCTTGCTGTTGGGGAATATTAGTAAAGAAAAAACAACAGGTCTTATCCTTGTTGACCTGTTGGCTGGAGCCAAGACAAAAATTAGTAAAAGTCCGCAATATAACCTCCACCTGATCCCCCGAAGCTGCAGAAAATAGGATGAGATCATCTGCAAAAAATAGGTGAGATATTTTGGGACTGCCTCTACTTAAGGAAATGGGACGCTAGTGCTCCTGTGCAATCTCCCAATTAATGAGGTGACATAATCTTTCCAAGCATAAGACAAAAAGGTAAGGCGAGAGCGGATTGCCTTGTCGAAGGCCTCGGGAGGGAGAAAAAGTTTCAGATAAGGCTCCATGCCAGTGTATCCGCATGGAGACCGTGGTAATGCACTGCATAATCAGGGTCATGAGCTCTTCCTCTAAGCCAATATCCTGTAATGTATCCTGTATAAATTCCCAACTAAGGCGGTCATATGCTTCTCTAAATCCACTTTGATAGCCAAGAAACCAGATCTGCCTATGCATTACTTCTTGCGCATCGAATGCATTACTTCTTGCGCAATGATGATATTATTCGTTATCTTCTGCCCGGGGACAAAGCTACATTGATTGGGGGCTATAAGTCCATCCAAATACGGCTTCAACAGATTGACCACAAGTTTTGTTATCGCTTTATAAACCACCGAGCACAACCTAATTGGACGAAAATGCTGAAAAGTACTCGGACTAGGGATCTTTGGAATCAATACTATTGTAGTTTGATTAATAGACGGATCCCAAACTTCTCCTCTAAAAACCTTCTGGATAAAGCCTGCCAAATCAAGACCCACTGTGTGCTATTGCGTATGGAAAAAACTGGCAGAAAAGCCATCAGGTCCCGGAGCTTTATTCGGGGTCATAGCATCAAATGCAGTCTGAACTTCTGTTGGTGTTATGTCTCGGTTAAGGGCCACCATAGCTTCTAGTGATAGGGGAGGAAAAGCACCATGTATGGGGAATGCCAATCTGCAATGAGAACTCCCCTCTAAGTACAAACGTGCAAAAAAAACCTTTGGCCATCTCTTTGAGTATCTGCGAATCCGAAGTCAAGTGCCCTTGTTCATCTTGAAGTTCTGTCACTAATAGCTGCTTCCGCTTGGCTAGTGTAATCGTGTGGTAGAATTTGGTATTCCAATCCCTTTTTCAATATAACTTAGGGTTGATTATACTAAACCTCTTATAGTTTGACCTTTTTTTATGGAATCCTTGCATTTTCAAAACTATCATTTACTTCTATTATTTTGTTAATTTTTTATCCTTTCAATATCTCCAAAATAATTTTGTATTCAAACTAAATAATTTTAATAATACATGAATTGAGTAAAAAAATAGATAGAGTTATAAAAGAGATTGTATGAAATCTAAACCAATATTTTTAAAATTAAACCGGAAGTTAAACCGGTAAGAAAAGAATTTTAATATTTAAAAAGTTCTACTAATATTAGACTGTCATAAAATTGACTAAAGATTAAATAAAAGTAAAGAATTTGAAATATGATTGAAAAGGATTGTCTTTACCTACTGAAGAATTTGAAGTTTAATTAAAAAATATTATTAAATGAAAATTAATTGATTTATTTTAGTTTATAATAACTTGTTAAATTACGAAAATTAAATGATTAATTAGAAATTAATTTATTTTTAACAACAAAAGTTATTAAAACAAATCGAACCAAAAAATTAAAAAACGAACTAAAAAATTGGACTATTTAAAGTTTTATGATTAAATCAATCGGATCGGCAGAATTTTTTAATAATTCACCCAAACAATACCATATGGGTAAATTGATAGTTTCCAAAGACATGAAAATTGAAATTGAAAACATTCAAATCACAAGGGCCAAAACTTATAAGTGGGAATCTCCGTTCACGCTCATCATGTATTAATTGAGTCATGACCAGAGTTATGAATCTCGTACCGTACTAGTCGGAAAACAGTACGAGATCAGGATGGTTGGTACCAGGTACAAATACCGATTAGTACCAGCCGGTACCAGTAACGGAAATTTTAAAAAATATAGAAACTAAGTTGTAAAATTTTCAAATTTTTTTAAAAAATTTATCTTTCCCGCCTAACACCCC
>JAOQMS010000005.1:39463401-39475910 GCA_027563885.1 Erythroxylum longipes | reverse complement strand
AGTATGATGCTTAATTGAGGGTTATGTTTTGATGCTTAAATGTATATGTTATGTTTTATGTGATAGCATCTTTAATTGTGAATCTTTGAGTGAGAATTGTTGATGGCTTAATTGCTAGATTAAAAATGAAATATCGATGTATATTGTTAGAAATATATATGTACATATATGCTTGATTGTGTGGCTTGTTGCCAATAGCTATAAATATATTAGCCATTGAGCTGTGTAGCTCAACCCACAATTTTCCCTCCTCAAGTGCAGAAAGAGAAGATTAGAGATCTTTGCAAGGCATTTGGGCAAAACTCCAAGATAGTTAGAGACCTTTATATTAAGTTATTAAACATTTTGAATAGCTTTATAGACATATCAAACATGAGCATCTATTGTATTTTATATTAGCATTGATGTAATTGTTGCTATGAACTAAAGCTATGTACAAACTTCGTTTGATTTGATAATGAGATTTAAAATTTAAGAGGTTCTTTGCATATGTTTGTATTGATCTTTTGGTTAAGTTGCAAATGGTTTTGTGGGAAGATTGTATATTTATGTGTATTAAGTTGTGTTTGATGTTTAGTGATAGATGTTAGATTATTGGGTTTTGGGTTGTGAATTGAGGGTTTTGCCGCGGAGAACCTTTCCCGAAGGGTATTTTCTTTTTGATCTTAGTTACTTCGCCTCAGCGAAGTCAAGCTTCTCGCCACGGTGTACCTTGGTAACTTTGCCGCGGCGAAGTCGGACCATTGCCGCGGTAAACTTTTTCCGAAAGGTCTTTAGTGGTACTTATCATAGTTTCGCCGTAGCGAAACACTGGGTTTGTCATGGTGAAGACCACCAATGTAGACGCTACTACTTTCATCTTGATTCGAACCTCTCAGTCTTCAGGGCCATCATCTTGAATACGTTCACGTCTTTTGATATTTCGGATAGTTGGGCTCTAGAAACAGGGCTCAACAATTACTGTAGTTGTGGTGAAGTTCTTCCCCACCGAAAACTCCTTCACCAAACTCTTCTTTTTTCATTTGTTCATTCATCACTGAAATAGCTTCAAGCTTGCGAAATTGGTTATTGAATCCTACATTAAAGTAAGAATTTCAGTCCATTTAGAGAGTGTTTTCTATTGTTTATTTTGGAATTTCTTCATCCACCGAAACCACTTTGATTGCTGGAATTTGTTCTAAAGCAAGTTAGTTATGTTTTAAGTTGTATGGGCAGTGTAAATGACATTTTGATGACATTTTCATGTTTATAAATGGATGCATGCATGAGTGGAATGAGGATTTGGTGAGATATTGATATAGAGAAGTGAAAGTGTTGTTGAAGGTGGAAGAAAGATACAAAAAATGAAAATGCAGAAAATGGAAATATGAGTGAGTGAGGATCGAATTTTTGATGTTTATATTGAATCTTGGATTTTTGATTTGTTTGAGTTGTGATGAACTGAAATGGAAGAAGAAGAGTTGGTTTTAAGTGTCATATGTGTTAATTGAATAATATAGAAGTGAGAAAATCTGGAAAATGGAAGAAAAAGAAATCTGCGTTTTACAGAGAGAAGAGAAGAGGAGTTGCACCCGATGGGTTTTCCAAAACCAAACTGTGTTGATTCTTTTAGCCACAACTTTGTCATTTGATCTCCAAATGACTTGAAACTTAAACCAATAGACTCCTAAGACATTTTTCTTTCTCTCCATAAAAATTTAGAGTCATCTGAATTGATTTAAAAAAGATTGATTGGATGAAAGTGAGGAAATGTGCTGGAATGTTATGAACTGGAGAATTTTCATTGAACATGCTTCGGTATTTTAATTATATCTTGATCTTTAGATTTCCAAATGAGTTGATTATTAATTAAGATTAAACTTGAGACATATTTCTACAACTTTATTGAAGAAGTAGAATTTTTATTCTGTCTCTACGACTTTCAAAATTGGCATGAAATTGAGTCTTGTCTTAGGCTATAGCACTACCAGTGACAGAAATCATGTCGTGTTGTTATTGAATAAACTATATTGATGTAGGCCGAATTAGACTAAGGTGTCTCCACTAAAGTTGTAGGTTATTCTCTTAAATTTAAATTGGTATAAAGTTTGTAATTTTTGGACATTGTAATTGAGTGATTTGGGTTGTCCAACTTGACTACATGATCATGCTCTAGGCAAAATTCCAAATGTACACAATATGTGGTATTTTGAGCATAACTCATAAATAATAAGCCAAATTGGGTTATCCAACTTGACTGCATGATCATGCTCTAGCCAAAATTCCAAATGTACACAGTCTGTGGTATTTTGAGCATAACTCATAGAATAATAAACCAAATTGTATGATATTGGTATCATTAGAAACTTAAGACACATAGGAACAATTGTCTAGAATAAAATGCTACAGAAATACATCATTTTCTTGATCTTATTGTTTATGCAATGTTGACCCGAATGAGGTGCTTTCAGCAAAAGCTAGAATAGTGATTTGGTGTGTGAATTTTGGCACAATTGGATTACATTTGATATGTACATCAATTTATTACTGAAATATACCCGAGAATTTGTCATTGAATATGCATGATACATGATACCTTTTGATATATATGTGTTTACCTAGTTACATAAGCAGTATAGTAATGTGAAATTGTTTTAATATATATAGGAAAGAAAGTAGCGTGACCACTTCAGGATATCGCTGGAACGTCAAGGCAACAGGCTTAAGGGAGCAATTGTGAGTAACCTAAGACGGTCTCACTTTAATTTGACCTGATAATTATTGAATTGAATTGGATATATGATGAATATGTACTTATTGTGTATTGAATTCCGGATAATACTTATCCAAGGCGTTTGATGTATGTGAATATTATTGGAAGTGCTACTTGTATGTGAATGAGATTTCCTAAATGATTCTCAACTAAAAGTGACTGAATGTTATGACTGATTGCATTGACTAAGATAATGTGAATGAAAGTGATTAATTGTATTTGAATGATTTATGGCATGCATTTCATTTCAATACATGTAATATAAAGGCTGTTATGACTGGTGATGCTACTGATTGAGACTGATACTGAAAAAAACTTAAAGCTCAAACATATAGAGCCTAAAGCTCACTGTGATCAATGAATTCGGTGATATGGGATACTGTTAAAAACGAATGTGAGTCTCATACATATAGTATTCACATATGATCATATAGTATTCACATATGATTTGAATTCGTTGAATGATTTGCAAAGCTGTAAGAATGTTTCATGTTTGAATAAATGGTATTAAACCAATGACTTTGTTTTTTTCAAGTGTAATGAAGTGGTTGACTAATTGAATTGTTTGACTGAAATGCAATTCGTTTGAGATAGAACTTAATGTTAATCAAGTTACTATGAACTATGTGACAATATGTCTGTGATTGATTGTGTTTTATTACATGAGTGAACCACCGAGGATGGTTACTCTATTGAGTTCGCAAAACTCATCAAAATTGCACTGTTGATAATTTCAAGTTCAAGAGTGAGACGACCTAGCTTTAAGACTCTATAGAAGCTTATTTTGTGCAAGACGATCACATATGGCTGAAAAGTAGGTCAGTTGGGAATTGAAGACATAGTTTGTTAATAACTTTTGTGCATTCCTCATATTAGTAGCATACTGTGTAGAGTTGTTTATGCTCATAAGACGATGTTGTATAATTATGGATGATGTTGAACTTAAAGCTACAATGTATATGATGGTATGATATAAAATGAGGAAATTTTGGATGTTAGTAAATGTGTGATTTGTGATTTTAATTATGATGTCATGTTATAAAGTGAAAGTAAGATAGTTAACATGTCATTTTTGTCAGGCATGTGCACGTGTGATCGAAGGACGCACGTTCATGTGTTAGATGGGAGTGGGGTGTTACACATATAGTAATTATTTTGGAGATATGTGATACATTCAAAATTAATAGAGCCATTGATGATGCAATAAGAATGAGGTAGCTTCCCTTTCATTGAGAAATCGAGCTAAGTAGTAGTTAAATTGTCTTTCTAAGGGATCTATTACTACATGGGACTAGATGGTTGAAGAATTCTTAATGAAGTACCTTCTACTAGACAAAACTACTAGGTTAAGGAATGATATCTTTTCCTATGATCATATTGAATCAAAAATATGATATAATAAATGAGAGAGGTTCAAGGAGTTAACAAGGAGATACCCACACCTTGGACTTCCTATATGTTTGAAGTCTTATTTACATGAGAATTCTTAAGGATATTTACTATCTTTGTGTTATTGTTATTATTGGTTGTTTCTTAGTTTCAATATGTTTTCTAGTTAGTTAATTGTGTTGATTTGTTTTATTTTATTCCTTTAAATTAGAATTTAATTAATCATCATTCCTATGATTTTTTGGGCAAATAATAATAAAAAAGGTTAATACTACTAGTCATAGTATGTGGGATCGACACTTGGTACTCTATAATCTATACTATATAAGCGATAAGTGCTTTGCCTAGAAATATTTATAGGGTAGGATTCGAAAACACACCACAAAAAACCTTAAACTTTAACTATTAGGAATTAAACAAGAGTCATAAAAATATACTATGATGCTTAGTTAACCTCTAGGGTCTCACATAATGTAATTTAAGAAATTATGACTCACATTATTCCCTTTTTATTATCGATTTTACACACATAATAGGAGTTATATGTTATTGTATTAACTCTTTTTTAATTTCGATTGGATATCTATTATTTATGAAATATCTTATGGATGTTGGTTTATAAATACTTAATGTTTAACTTGAGTTCACTGGTCTACCCTAAACTTTATCTTTTTAGAACTCCTATATGGCAACTTAAGAAAAATATGTTGACTATTTAATCACTCTAAACTAATTTATTTTTATTATCTAAAATTAATTTTATTGTTTAAGCTTTTCTCTCTCAATTATTGCCTAATTAACATTATAATAAACATTGCTTATCATATAGTAAACAATGTCATCATATAATGTTATTTTTAGAAATGTTCATCAACAATGTATTAATATCTATGTAATACAAGTGACTTCTCATACCCAACATATATATCTTGAGAAATTGATTTTGTCATTGGGTCTATCATCATATCACATTTAGATATATACTTCATGTTCACTTCACCTTATCTAATTATATCTTTCAGGCAATTGTACTTGGTATCTATGTATTTGGTTTTGGAAAGAAATTTGGGATCTTTTGTATAAGTGATTTTTGTTTGACTATTACACTTGATTAATACTACACCAGTCTTACCTTTAGTAACTACCAAATGAACTAAAATACTTTTAAACTTAGAACATTTTTAGTCATAATATAAGAAGTTGTTATGCTTTTCCATGATATTACGTTGTTATTGAGTAAGAAAATATATCGAAACGTAGATTTTCTCTCATCTAAATCTACTCCCCAATTTGCAATTCTATAACCTCATATACATAGGTCATTGCCTTGATAACACAATGCATAACTTACAATAGCTTTTAAATATCTCAATATTCTCTTTATAACTTTCTAATGTGCTTGACCTAGATTTGACTAATATCTGCTCACCATTCTAATAACGTAATAAATATCTAGTCTTTTACATATCATTGAATACATCAGACTTCTATCTATATTGAAATATGGAACTTTCTTCATTTTTTTTCTCTTTTTTGGTGTTAATGGACAAAACTTTGATTGAGACCTTCACCTTTAGCAAAAAGATTATCAATTGATTTATAATTTTGTACACTAATTTGTTCAAGAATTTTCTGAATATATATTACTTATGAAAGAGATAATAATCTTTTAAATGGTCTTTGGAAATCATTAATCTAAGAATGTATGCAACTTCACCCGCATCTTTCATCTTAAATTCAATTGATAACCAGTTTTTATTTGTTAACAAACTTATAATCATTACTATCAATTAAAATATCATCCATATATAAAGTTAAAATCATAAATTTATAGTTAGCTATTTTAATAAATAGATAATGACATTCATTAATCATACAAAAATTATACAAAAAAATCATATTATAAATAGTACGTATCACTATTATGAGGACAACTTTTGGCCATCAATCAATAATTAGTACTTGGCTTGTCACAATGAAGCCTATAGGTTTTTCCATATAAATTTCTTATTATAATGCTCCATTTAAAATATCAGTCTTTACATCTATTTAATATCCATGTTATCTATTATAGTTAATATTAGACATAATTGAAGCAAACCTTATAATAGATAAAAATATATCTTTATAATTAATTCCCTTATATTGTGTATATCCTTTAAACACAAGGCATGTGTTGTATCTTTCGATACTGTCATCAACCTTTCACTTTATTTTGAGAACCATTTTTCCTAATTTGTTTTGCTCATTAAAGAGACTAAATAAGTCCCATACTTGATTAGATCTTAAATAATTCATTTTCCCTTCATTACTTTCATTCATTCTTCTTTAACAAGACTAGTAAGAGCCTCATTTAAGTTTCTTGGCTCACCTACTTCTTATGGGAGAATCATTTGAATCTCTTTATATATTAAAAAGACGCCTAGGAATTATTCCATAATTACCTTGATGTAAATAAGGTTCATAAGAAACAAGTTCATCAATGTCCTTATTGCTCCCACTAGAATCATATACAGTATGTAAGCTCATTGGTTACAATTTGAATTAAGCTAGAGCCAATTCTTCATTGAGATTACTCCCACTCATAAAGTCTCTCTCCTTATTTTCATGTAAGAAAATCATTATGTTCAAGAAACTCATATAAAAATAGGTTTTCTCCTATTTCACCTTCATTACCTTGTTCACCTATGAACACATTTTCCTTTGTGCGTTCAAAATACCTCATAAAGATACTTTTTTACTCTCATGGTCCTAGTTATCTATATTTATGAGAAATATAATAAATATATGTTAAACACGCACATGGTTTTAGGTTTGTTATATCATGCTTTTTACCTGTTCGTAACTCATGTAACGTGTTCCTAATTAATTTTATGGGCATTAATTAAGTACATAAGTGGTTGTGAGATAAGTGAATTTTCTTATTCCGTCATAAAACTAATAATTTCTAAAGTGTTATGTTTCATCTTTCACAAGGATATTTTGTTTTAAGGTTCAATCTTTTAATTCTTTTTTTTGTCACACAACATCTTGAACCTATTAAAAAAGTATTATTTTCTTTGATCAGTTCTTAATATTGTTATTTCTTGTCTTTGATTTTACACCAAATTCACATACTTTATAAAACAATTTAATGCTTTTAATTTGTTAAAGTTAAATAGATATGACCATACTGAGTGTAGTTATACATAAAAGTGATGAAATACATAGTCCCATATCTTGTCCTCACATTCATTAGGCAACAAATGTTTGAATGATTAATTTCAATGGATTATAAGTCTATATTCCTTTTTTAAAATGGATTTCTTACCATTTTACTAGTTAGACAATGTTTATAAATTGGTAAATCTACTTGATTTAAATCACCTAAAATACTTTCTTTAGTTGATTGACTTATTTGCTTTTGACTGAAGTGACATATTCTAGTATTCCATGAAATTACCAGATGATGTAAATAAGGAATAAATTATATTGCTACTATTATAAACAACAACTAGTATAATAAAGTCATCCAACATGAATCCAAGATCGTAAGAAATGGTTCTAAAATATAAATCCATTCCACCACTTTGAATGTTTATATTAAATCCAAGTTTAATTAATAATAATATAGAAATAAGATTCTATCAAATCTTTGGAGCGACATCACTTCTTGTAAGATTAGTTGTCAATTACCATATATTTTTAACTTATATATACTAATCCCTTGTATAACAATTATTGAATTATCTCTTATATAAATCCATTTTATATATGTGAGATTTTCTAGATTTCTATAAAGGCTTTCCTATCTTTCACTTCATAGTTGGTTGTGCTTAAGTTTACAGTTCACAAAGGATTGATTTAGTTAGAAAAATAAAATAAGAGACATATACATAACAAATGCCCATACTATATGGATGTACTTTTTAGGCTTACTATAATTGCAATCAAAGTGATCCTTATTTCTATAATTACAACACTTCACTCTTTTTATGTTTTTTTTTAAAGAATCTCTTCCTTTCTTATGCTGGTTCTAGTTTGCCTTCTTAGAGCTTTAAGTATTGTGGTTATTCTTCTTCCAATATAAGATGCCTCGTAGCATCCTTTGATTTCTTGATGCTCTTATTATAATTTAAATGTTTTTTCACATGTCCCTAACTCTGAGGTAGAAAACGGATAACACCTTCCACTTATTGCTTATCATATAACTCATGAACTCTATCTCGTAGCTCACTTAACATATTTGACATATGTCTTAAATGCTTTTTGATTGTTTGATCATATATATTCCTAAATGAGTCAAACTTGGTAATGAATGACCATACTTTAGTCATTGAGATACCTCCAGAACAAGCAATCAAAGTGGAACCCATATCTTTAGTTGTTTCATGTTTTTGAACTCACGTGTAACATCACTTTACATACTACTCTGAAATGTCCAATTAGTTCTTTTTTTCCATATCTCATATGCATCATAATCACTTTTATATAGGGCTATATTACCCTCATTAGGAATATCCATAGCTATGTTTAACAATTCTAGAGCCCTTTACTCTTTTATTAGATATCAAATTTTCATGTTGCAAATTTTATAATTATCAACATTCAACTTCAAACCATTTTTAAGCTAAAAAATAATATTCTTTAATGTTGTAGCGATACTTGAACCATAAAGTTTCTACATCAAGAAATAAAACATCATAGCTACATATTAATATCATATCATACATATATATGTTGAATAACAAGTTTTCAATTGCTTGAAAAATCGAAAGATTACAAAAGTTTTCATTCATCATTCATATAGCAATTGAATATCAATTACTTAATTTTAGTTCATGCACAATATATGTGACATAAATAATGGTATGATAAAAAATCGAGCTTGTTTATACATAAATGAACACAATACTCATATTTTTCTATTAAAAAATGATCACATAACAACTATGATTTCCGAAACATAATGATCCCTACTTAGAATAAAGTTAACTAATTCACGTGGTAAAGCCCTCAAAGCATGATAGGCAATAGCTTTAATTATCTCCATAAGGAAGCCAATATGATATAAGGTCCCAACTAACTCTATTTTCATATAAAAAAAACATCACCAATTGTTCATATGATTTCGTATTAGGTAATTTCAAATTTTAAAGGGTTCTTAATAGTTTACTTTTAGGTTGTAGCAATGCTGAGAGTATAGTCATGTACTTCATTTCACAATTTTAAAATTCAAACAACTTCCAAAATATAGCTCTTGCAATATGTTATTAACAATAATAAGATGTTGCATCAAATTTTTTCTCGGTGATAATTGCATTTGAAATAATTGTAGTAACATGATGATGACATGTCTTATATATATAGCAAAATGTAAAAGTCTTGGTGTCCTACATTTTCTTGAAAACAAAAATTTTAAGAATAAAAGTCTTATTAATTACTTATAAAACCCATAAATTACATATTAAATAAAAAACTTATCTAGCTAACAAGGTAATAAATTCATACTCATAAAACATTAATATATACAATTCAAGCAAGCAATCAAATTCATTATTATATTGTTCTCATTATTATTATTTTGATTTTAGTCAATTCTAACTTTATAGGCTTATTCCAAATTGAATTTTTCCCTTAATATGCTTTATTCTTAAAGTCAAACGTCTATTCTTAGAATAATATTACCCTTATTCCATTGAAATATTACTGTAACTTAATTGATAAAAGGAACTTATTATAAATTTAGATTTAATTAATCTTATAATCAAACTAGGCTTATTTTAAAGTTGCAATATATTATTTTGATAGCCAAAAAGGAAAATTCTAAGTTTAAATTTGAGTTATCCACGTTCTTTTTCAAAAACAAAGAAGAAAAAAATATATGTGCATAATTTTTTTTATTGCAGTCAACAATCAGAATGTCTTCCATCTCACTCCTTTTTCTAGTGATATTATTATCAAATTTCAAGACTCCCAAAGGCAAAATACATCAGGGTACATGATCAAATTGCCAAAAAGAAAGAAACAAGGTCATATAATAAGTTAAAAAACTCAACCGTTCGACTGGTTTAATAGTAAAATTCTTGAACTATCCAATTTTCAGTTGGATTTTTCAATTTCTAGTTCGATTTACTTTAATAACTTTTGTTATTATAGAAATTAATTAATCAGTCAATTTTTAAAAGTTAATATCTTCTTATAAACTAAAATAAATCAATTAAAATCTTTTTTAATTAAAACTTCAAATTTTTAGATAAATAAAACAACATTTTTAATTATATTTTAAATTCTTTAATTTCATTATCTAATATCAATTGAATCTTTCAAAGTTTAAACTTCTTATCTTACTAGTTTAGTTTTCAGTTTGAAAACATTGATTTTTAGTCTAGTATAAACTAACCAATCTAATGGCCAATCCAACTAATTATTAACCTTGAAGTTTTGGAACCAAATCTTCTTTCTTTTATAACCGTGCCTTTTTTTATTTGTGAATCAATTTAATTTGCATTTTGTTGTTTTCTTTTACTCCAACTAATTTATAAAAGTTTCTTTTATTACTTCCCCTAACCCCTACATCTAGACGATTTGTTAAGAGTATTTGCCAAATATGGTTGCGTTAAACGTTTTTTATTTTGTTTTTAAAATCATTAATCAAATTTTAAGATGATTAACCCTCAAAACAATTAAAGATTTTTTTTAATTATCAATCATCCTCTTTCATGTATGTAAATATTTCAATAATCAATTTTTCTTTCTTTTCTATTTTAATTCATTATTTTAGAACTAGATTTAGAAAACAACAAAACAGTTTTGAATTTTTTTTTTGTGCATAGAGAAGTGTTTAATTTTGTCTTGTGGTAGATTATAGCACAAGAGAAGAGTAATGCATCCATCTAAGGAATTACTAGATTTTACTATCGTTGGATTGTGGTCCCTTCTTATGTGGAAAAACCCAATTTTGCTTTATTCTTTGTTGGCTTATTAAGTAGAATATACTAAGTGTGAAGGATTGTCATCGTCGTGCCTTCCCAAAGTCATCAAACGACCCTGTCACCAATTATAATAACCCAACAAATGGTGTGGTACCTTGTCACCAGAACTCTTAACCCTTTGCCTTGTCACTAATTAATAATCCAACAAATGGTGTTGTACCTTGTCACCAAAACTATTAACTCTTTATCCCAACAAATGGTCTTGGATTAAAGACAGTAATAAAACATCCTCCTCTTTTCCTGCGCCTCTGTCCAGTCTCTTTTCTTGTCACCAATTAATTAGTTTTCTCTCTCCACTTTTGCTTAATCTCTGCTTCTCTATTCAGCAAAGCCCTTTCTTTCTTTACCTCTCTCTAACTTCCGCTAGAAAATATCTCTCTTATTCTTCATAAAAGTTTAAAGTTCAAAGGTTTTACTGTTCCTTTATGCCCGTTAGTTGCAGATGTTTCGACTTGAACAAAATTACCATAAGTTCCATTCACATAAGCTGTAATGACTATATAAACTTTTAGATTCTACCTCTATTTCAATTTCTTCCTTTTTTGTTAATTCATCGTCTGTTATATCAAAATTCTTTCTTTCAATTCAATTTTTGCAGATTCACACAATTCCTAATGTTTACCTTGGAGGTAGCCATATCAACTATGGCAAGAAAAGCCGAACAATTTGTACTCTTTTTCAATGTAAGTATGTCCATTTGTTGCGAAACTTTGTTCATAATGCATCAAAGTTTGGGGTCATGTAACACTTTTTGGTTGGGTAAGAATGCATTTGGGTGTGACAAGACATGTTTTTTCTTATAATTTGTTCGTCTTATCTTCACGTATTTTTGCAAGTCTACTTTGGCATTTCTAAATCTTCTCTTGCCAGCACTGAGAATTGTGGCGGAGTACTACCCGTGCAAGCTTTACAAAGCTTTGGTAATCAACCCACCTTCTCTATTCTCTTGTGAAGGTAAAATTTAAAATTTTTTGCCTAATTCTTGTCTCTTTTAGTGTGTTGTTGTTGGAATCCAACCGTGATCGAATTACGGGGCACAGCGGAAAACAAAAATTTTTTACAGATTCCGAGCGGATCCTGATAATTGTATAAACTTGAATAAAACATAAACGATTTAGAAATCGTACCTTGTTCGCTATCCTGTAGAAAAATCTTCGAAACCTTTTTTGAGTAATCAATCACGAGCTGTTCAAGCGTCCAGCCTCTGATGGTATCCACAGAGAATTTTCAACTGCTTTGAGAGGAAAAAGACAGAAGTGCTAGCTTCTAAAAGCTCTTCCCGTTTAAATAGAAAAATCATAAGAGTCTTTTATTAACATTAAATCTCTTTAATTATAATTAAAATCAAATTCTAATTCTAATTAATTTAATTTAATTTTAATAAAATCAAATAT
>JAOQMS010000005.1:39439960-39463301 GCA_027563885.1 Erythroxylum longipes | reverse complement strand
ATTCATAATTTCTGGATATTAATAATATTGTAATAGTTACTTAGATTTTAATGATGATAATAGATATGTTATATTTTATAAATACGAACTACGCAATATTTTTTTAAAATACTAATTTATGTTCAATTTAAAATAAATATATTTGTTTTTATTTATTTAATATCATCATAATACATTTTTCACGCTTAAAATATATATAGACAATATTATCTATGCATATATTTATTTTTAAGACTAAACCGTCGTAGATTATAAAAACATCTATTATTTTTATTAAAAATTAAGATATAATGTTTTTAAACATAAAAGAAATTTACCATATTTAGTAAATATATAATTTTATAATAAAGTTATTACAAATACTTCTCAACATGTATTTATTTTTAAAATGACATTTATAAAAAGTGAACACTTTGATTTTTATTTAAAAGAATAAAAATTTTAAATTATTGTTATGATTGTATATCATATTTATAATTTAATAATTAAATGATTCTTAATTTTTGATTAATAATTTCTGGATATTACTAATATTGTAATAGTTAGTCAGATTTTAATGATGATAATAAATATACTATATTTTATAAATACGAACTATGTAATATTATTTTTAAATACTAATTTATGTTCAATTTAAAATAAATATATTTGTTTTTATTCATGCAATATCATCATAATACATGTTTTCATTCCAAAAAAATATATAGACAATATTATATATGAATATATTTATTTTTAAGAATCTAAAAGTTACAACGTAAAATATTTTAAAAGACTGATATAAAAGCATCTATTATTTTTATTAAAAATTAAGATATAAAGTCTTTTAAACATACAAGAAATTTACCATATTTATTAAATATATAATTTTATAATAAAGTTATTACAAAAAATTCTCAATATGTATTTATTTAAAAAAAGACATTTATAAAAAATGAAGATTTTGGTTTTTATTTAAAAGAATAAAAATTTTAAATTATTGTTATAATTTTATATCATATTTATAATTTGATAATTGTTTGGTTATTTGATAATTTAATGATATTATGTTTAAAACAATTATAAACAACTAGTTCTAATGACTTTTTAACTAGTGTCATAGGAGACTTTAGTAAATTGAAGTCATATAAACTTATCAATCACATTATACATATCGTATTTTGCTATCAAAATTATTGATTTCATTTGAACATAAAATTTATATTCATTTTAATAACTGGTTTGCCTAAATTTTCATTATATATTATAATTTACCAATATAATATAAAATTATTTTAAACTTAATTATCATTAACTACTTCAATTTATTTGAAAATATCATTATTTAATATAGAATTAAATAGGACACATATCAAATAAGTTTATAATATAATTATAAAATCAAGAACAACAATTACATGCTAATAATTTTATCTGATTTTATTAATTTATGCCTCTATTTTTCATTATTTTCTACAAGATCTTCTTAGCATGTATGGTTTGTTGGTTATTTTTCCCTTCGTTCTAAATTTTTCTACTTTCAAAGATAGATATAAATGCCAAGAGGCATCAAAAGTATGCTGAAATGCCATAAAAGAAAACACGTGAGCTCTTACAATAGCACCAAGAAGCTTATGATGCAAAAAAACACCAGTGTCAACTAGTTGCTGATCAACCTGTTTATGCTACTATTGACAGCATAACTGTAGATGCCCAACTTTTTGTTCATCCATCCAATAGTCAACTAGCACAAAATCCATCTATTGATTTTAACATGCATCATCTCTATACGAATCACTCATCTCTCTGGCTTGGGGAAGTTATTGGTAAAGAATCAATAGTTGAAGTGTCTAATAATATATATGATAATTTAGAAATGCCAATAGGTGTAAAAAGTATGCTGAAATGGCAGAAAACAAAAAACGTGAGCTCCTACATTGACGCCGAGAAGCTTATGCTGTAAAAAATTTAGTGTCAACCAGTTGGTGATCAACTTGTTTATGCTACCATTGACAGCATAACTGTAGATGCTTAACTTTTTGTTCATCCATCCAGTAGTCAACTACCACAAAATCCATCTATTGATGTTAGTGAAAATCACTCCTCTCTGGCTTGGGGAAGTTGTTAGTAAAGAATCAGCACTTGAAGTGTATAATAATATATATCATAATTTTGATTGTCCATTCTCTTCTATTCCATCCAACCTGTCGAGAACCCAGGTATAAATCTTCTTAGCTATTTTTTTGCAATTTTTTTATTATTGATGCTCAAAGTGGTCAGTCCTTTTATGAATCTTTTTAGGGATAAACCATCATCGTTCTTCATCAAAATTAGCGTGCCTTAAGAATTTCCCTACTGAGCCTCTACAGCTTCCTTTTGTTCCCAACTGTGAACATTGTGGTGCCAAAAGATTTTATTTAGAGCCCCCATCATTTTGTTGTTCATCAAGAGAAACTTCCATTGTTGCTCCTCAAATGCCATATGCTCTAAAATGATTATTCATTGATAGTGATGAGGAGTCTGAGCATTTCAGGAATAATGTTCATACATATAATAATAATGTGGCTTTTACTTTGTATGGAGCTAGGTAAAATTGAGAATTAACAAAAAATAAGAAAGGTGTCTGGTATCCAGCTCTATTTCTTTGATACTGATGAGGAACTTAGAACAAGAACTACAAGTTGTGATAAACTTCGTGAGGATACATTAAAACTGATTATGGCAGCCCTAGAACATAATCCCTATGCTAAGTTCTTCAGGAGTCTTAGGGACATTCCAACACGTGAAAATCATACAATAGTTTTGAAGTGTTATCCTGGCCTTCATTAACGTGTATACAATCTTCCTAGTGCATCACAAGTAGCTGCTATATGGACTAAGATAGCTGATGAAAGATTTGATAAATGTCCTCACATTCAAGTCAATACTCATTCGGGCATAAGTTACAGAATCCAATCTTGCTATACCTGTTATGATGCCCTTCAATATCCTATTTTATTTCCTCATGGTGAATTTTGATGACATCGTGGAATTAAGCGGATGTTTTCAAAAATAAAGAGAAGCGATGCTCCAGATGAAAGATGTGACATTAATTTCAGTTCTTTTAGTCATCCATCTAAATTTATTGCTATAAAGAATGTAGGTAAGTTTATCTTTTATTTTTTGATTTTTAGTGTTGTCTAACCTTATGCTTTTATTTATTCAATTTTTTTGCATAATTTTTAGTTGCTGGTCAAGAATACTGTGAAGATGGCACTGTTTTTGGTAGAGAATATTATTGTTATAGGCTTCAAATAAGAGAACATGATGAATCGATGATGCTCTATAGCTTAAGGCTACTTTAGCAATTTGTTGTAGGTGCTTATATAAAGATCGAAACATCCAAGCTTGATTTCCATAGATAGAGACAAAATGAGATAAGGACAGAGATATTACAGGGTGTTTTGGACAGTATTGTCATTAGTCAAACTGAAGGTTATCAAATTGGTCATCAAGTTGTGCTCTCGGTTTCATTTGTCAATAGTCCAAGGGATATGAAACGACGTTATCTTGATGCGATGGATCTAGTACAGAAGTATGATAAACCTGATATTTTCCTTACAATGACTTGCAACCCAACATGGAAGGAGATTCATGATAACCTTAAGTTTCATGAAAAGTCACAAGATAGGCTTGATTTATTGGCTCGAATTTTTAGAGCTAAATTTGAAATCCTTAAAAATAAGGTAATCAAGAAACAAATCTTTAGAAAGGTTGCTGAGTATGTTTATGTTGTTGAGTTTCAAAAGCGTGGTTTCCCTCATGCTCATTTATTGCTGATAATTAAGCTGCAAGCTAAATTACTCAATCCAGAATCTTATGACCAAATCATATCTGCTGAAATACTAGTTCCTTTTAAAAATCCACAGTTATATTCTCTTGTGATTAAGCATATGATCCATGGTCCTTGTGGTCATATGAATAAAGACAACCACCCTTGTATGAAAAAATAGTGTTTGCAAGAATCATTATTTAAAAACTTTTGCTCCTTTTACTATCCATGGTGAGGACAGTTATCCATGTTATAGAAGGAGAGATGATGGCCGAAAAGTTAAGATTTGTATGCACGAGGTGGATAATAGTTGGTGGCTCCTCATAGTCCATACCTTTTGCTCTTTATTGATTTCCACGTAAATGTTGAAATCTATTATACTGTTAATCTTGTTAAGTACTTATATAAATATGTCTTCAAGGGCTATGATCTTGTTAATTTAAGTATTATTGATCAGGAGACCACAACTGATATTAATGAAATCAATAATTTCTAGCATGGTTGTTAGATTTCTCCTCCTGAAGCATTTTGGCGTATATATGAGTTTTGTCTAGTAGAGATTAGTCCATCAGTTTATATGCTTCAGGTTTATCTTGATCAACAATCTATCTCCTTTGATAGAAATTCAAATTTGTTCTATTTGTTGAGAAAAATTGACTTTTCAAGAACAATGTTAACTGAATTTTTCGAAATTAATTTAACAAATAAAAAGGTGGAGGAAATGAGATGTTTGTATAAAGATTTTCTGGAATATTTTATTTAGACCCCAAAAACAAGAACATGGTCAGAAAGGAGTCAAAAGAAAGTTATAAGAAGGTTGGTTACTGTTAAACCTAAAGAAAGAGGAGGTATTACCTAAGGATATTACTTATGCATATTAGAGGACCAGCATCATTTGATCACTTATTGACTGTTGATGGTGAAAAAACAAGTTGTTTTAAGGAGGCTGCACTAAAATTGGGATTGCTAGCATCTGATTATTATATAAAACAAATTCTAAAGGAGGCTGTTTTAGGCTAAAATCCCAAATAGGGGCCTAATGTTTTTTAGTTTGATTAGTTAGGACTTAAACTTGTAACTTGTTCAACAAAGGCCTAAACTTTCACGAGTCTGTTCAATTTAAGGCGTTTTTGGATGAAAATTAAGAAGTGTCATTCACGCACCGTTATAAGCAAGTCAACTATTTCTTTAAATTTCACGTTAGAAAGCCTCTTCCATCCTTTTTATTGGAACTCTCATGTACTACAATAGCACTTGCTTTTCTATCTATTTCCTTTTTCTCATTTCTCTTCTTTCACGATAGAAAGCTTTTTTTAAAGTATCTTTTTTCTTTACAATAAAAATATTGAACCAACTTTAAGCTTTGATTTAGATCATCCTATTTATACCCTTCGTAAGTAGCTCCGAATTCCCAGCTCACGTTGGTTCAATATTTTTATTATAAGATCGATTTTGATGCCAGAGTGTTAGGATTAGAAAAAAGAGAATTCATCCATGTTATTGTTCACTAATCTCCAAAACAAACATCAGACATAGAGTTTCTCATCTTCGCATGTCTGTCAAAACCAAGCAATGATCTGCTAACTAAACTGGGACAGAGTACAAACCAAAGATATCAACGTAGAAGATCACTTTAGACCATTTGTCTCACGCTAAGCTGATTCTTATTGTGTTAGAATTTATGAAATAGGCTTCAATATTTACAACTTGCATGCATGAAAGTCCACTATGGCTATTATATTCCCGACAAATTGTGTGCTCAACGTCTTATGCTGTAGGAGGCCAATAATCATATTATATATAGTATTAGACACTAGAAATTCTACAAAGCAAGCATTGAAAATGAACAGAAATGTTTTTACTGTGAAAGCATCATTAGTACCTCCTAAACATCTCTTACTTCTATGACGCTTCTAAGAGGAATTCCAATGTCATCCCACTCGACGGTAATGGAAGATTTGATAGGACTTCGGTTGAGCAGGAGAGCAGCTACTTTATAGGTTGAAAGTGGCCCTACCCATATCTGTCCAGAAAAAAACATATTTACATATGTACATGTAACTTTCATGTCGATCAATACATACATGCATTTTTTTTACCTCTATGTCTCCTTCCTTTCTAACCTTCTTAGCTTGAATGCCAACTGGATCTATGAACAAAACCAAGCTAAAGGTTGAGGTAATTGTGATACCAAAATGCAGATATGCTCGCAAGTGAATGAAGAAAGTACATTACCTTTATTAATGACAATAGCCTCATTATTGGAAACAATCTCCAAACTATCTTTTGTTATATTCCTCAAGTCATAACCAAGGATGAGAGGAGCCTGCATACACAATCCATCACTTTCAGCTAGTATAACTGAGGAAAGGTTCCTCAAAATGCCTTTTTCTTGCTAGTCTAACTGCATTACCTTGGAAATGGCCCAAATACTAAAGTGGACAATGTATTCTTCCTTTGTCATTCCACCATTTCCCAACTCGATCATATCAGAATCTACACAAATCCAAATGTCTTAAAAGGTTAAAGGTGCAATCTCTTTTTGGTAATACCAACGAGCATAACTTAAGAATAAACCATTCCAACCACCAAGCCTTGCAAGATCAACATACACCTCATTATAATCTGCCCTAATGATCATGCTGCCAAACAATCACAGAGCTACTGTTGAGTATTGAGCATTGGATTCTTTCAAATCAAGCATGGCACGTACTAATTTTACCTTTCCCATATATCACTAATGTCAGTGGTTGTTCTCCAGTTATTTCCTACCTTGGAACCCCAGAGAGCAGGATGCATGTCTCCTTTAATAAACAAAACCCAGAAGATGTCAAATCAGAGATATTATAAAGATCGATATAACACAATATCTGAGACTTCAAGGTTATACAAAATAGTATTCATTACCAATCACAATGGAGTAAAATATAAGACGACCAGCCTTCACTAGAGCCTAGGGCATTGCAGGATATTTGCACTAGGAAATCAAAATGGTTCAATCAATCTATGTGATCTAAAAGCAAAAGGAAAACTAATACATTACTGATAAGAAAATGTCACTGGAATACCTGATTATTGGTTTCATGCTGTCGTGGTTGCAGCTATCATACTTCAAATAGTCAATCCCCTGGAGAAGAAGGTGAATCATAACTTCGAAGTTTAAACATTGGCAGTCTTATCAGATATAAATAGAAGGTAAAATAGTATACCCATAAAGTAAAATTCTTGGCATTGAGCTCCTCATAACCAAGGGAACCAGGCATGGTGTTGCTCTAAGTATAGTACTTGCAGTGGAGGAACTCATGCTGTAAGTTAAACCTATTCGATGGTTTGTTCAAAAGATATCTGATGGGACAGAACAAAATTTATTACCCACAAGAAGAGTATATTCCTAACTTTGGAGCTTTGGAGCATAACCTCCTTCCCTAAGCTGCAGTATTATCTCCTTTAGCTTCTTATAAGCCTCTTCTGTAATCTTGTCATGTTTTGCACCAGCTACAAAGGTACATATGATCTTATCAACCTTAATTAAGCTCCATCTGGTAGTTTTTTTTATTCCCTGGGAAGTCATTGCTCTCCTCACAGAAGCTATATCCTTCCATTTTATGGAAATAACATAAATATTTGATAGCAGAATATGGTCACCATTGAGCTCTAACTATGAAAGCCTTTCCTTCACTTTCTCTGCTAATTTGAGATCACCATGAATGCTGTAAGGCCTAAGAAGCGTCTTCCAGATAACAACATTTGGTTGCAATGGCGTTTAACGTATAAATGCATAAGCCTTTTGGATCTCAGGTGCTTGACCATATAAATCAACCATACAACTGTAATGTTTAATAGATGGCTCTATGTTGTAAACGTAATTCATTTTATTGAAAAATTCACAGCCCTGTTCAACCAACCCAGCATGGCTATAAGCGTACAAAAGCGAAATAAGTGTGATCCCATTAGGCTTAATTCTAGACTCTTCCATATTATGGAAAAGATTGATCGCCTCTTCTCTATGACCATGCATTGCAAGCTCTACCATCATTGAAGTCCAAATAATAACGCTCTTTTTCTCAAGTAGTCGTTCAAATACTAGTTGAGCCCATTCTAACATTCCGACATTTAGCATAAGTTTGCAATAACACATTATTCACTGATACAATCGAACTAAACCCAGCTTTCTTAATGAACCCATGCATATATTAGCAAAATCAAACACCCGTGCTTGTGCATACGCTAAGAGCACTACAGTTAAGCTGACCTCATTTGGCCTCATCCCCTCTCTTTTCAACTCTCTTAAATACTAAAAAGCCTCCACCATAAGCATACCCCACCAATTTGGGTACTCCAGAACACCTAGCAAGTATTGCAGCATGCAACAGAGCCAGGTATTGTGACGTACAAGGGAACTGGATACTAAATGGCTGCATCTGTTACGTGTTTTAGGTATTTTGATTTTTCTAATTTTAAATATTAATTTGCACATGAAAATTAATAATAAATAAATAGTACAGATTCATTACAACGTGACATTTAAAGACTAACTGTCTATAATGGCGCGTGTATGACACTTCTTAATTTTCATTCAAAAATGCCTTAAATTGAACAGGCTCATGAAAGTTTAGGCCTTCGTTGAGCAAGTTATAAGTTTAAGTCCTAAACTAATCAAACTCAAAAACATTAGGCCCCAATTTGGGCTTTTAGTCGTTGTTTTATTTCAAAGGCTAGCTTCACTCAGACTTTTATTTGCTACGCTCATGTTCTATTATTCACCAACAAATCCTAAACAGCTTTGGGAAACATTCAAAGACCATCTTTGTTCTAATTACTAGTATGCTTCCTCCTATAATGTATGTACATCTGAGAACGTTACAAGGATGACCTCCAGGATATTAATGGATCCTTAGAACAAATCGAGAAGAGCTTAGGTGATTATCATTTTATTGAATATGATTTTGTAGTTGATTATCATGAGCATCTCAACAGAGAAATACAAAGTGAGGAAAATATACACATTGATCCAGAATATTTATTATTACATTCAAGGTTGAACAGTCAACAAAAATACATATTTGATTTGATTTTAGATTCAATTTTTGGTTCAAATGGTAGCAGCTTTTTTATTGATGGCCCGGGTGGAACTGGGAACACTTTCTTATATAGAGCACTTCTTGAATTTTTACAATCACAAGGTCATGTTGCAATTGTTTTTATGACATCAGGTGTTGTAGTATCAGTCATTCCTATTGGTAGAACAACACACTTAAGATTTAAGATCTCACATGATTTTTCGAAGAAGAAAGTTTGTCAATTAAGCAAAACAATATTGCAAAGCTGATATTTGAATCCATTCTCATCTTATGGGATAAGGTTTTAATGGCAAAACGAGAAGCCATTGAAGCATTTGATGATTTGCTCCAAGATATTATGGAGTCCAATAAGCCTTTTGGAGGAAAGACTATTGTTTTTGGTAGTGATTTTCGTCAAACCCATTATAGACCAGGCCACAAAAAGAATAGTTAATTGATGCAAGTCTTGTAAATTCGCATCTCTGGCCACACATGCATAAATTATCTTTAACAATAAATATGAGAGCTATATCAATTCCAGCTTTCTGCGATTTCTTATTAAAGGTAAGAGAAGGTATAGAACTTGTTAACGAGCAAGATCAGATTTCCTTACCTGAATAAATATTTATTCCTTATCATAATAAGGATGAATCTCTAAATAGGTTATACTTTTCATTTTTTTCCTTCCATATCAAGTTAAACACCTACTCCTCCCCAAACTGACCTTTGCTCATATACTTTGGTTGTTTATATTTTCATAAGACATTCTTGTTTCTTCTTCGGGAGTTAAATAGTGTCTTGACAAAAGATTCAAAGAAATTGAACCAGAACTAATGCCAACCTCAGATGTTCCTATTAATGACCATAACAAAAAGCTCAGATTGTTGTGAACTTTTCACCCTATCTAAGACAACCTAAGCATGTAACTTTTGCTAATGATTAATTAACGTTGCTACCTTATAAGATAAACTAGAAACTTATAAATAACTTCTTGACCTATTATTTGTTTTTTCATATCTTTCTCTAATGATTTGCCTTTGGCTTTTTTCCCCCTACTTTTTTACTATTTATCTTACCCCTTTATTTAAATCTACTTCCACGTGATCCGAAAACAATTGTCCAATATACTACAAATATGTAGGAAACAATTGTATTATTATATATTATTGATGCCTTTGTATTATTATATACGTTCAGGAGAATTTAATAAGGGGTCAATCCTGATTATATGATTCGAAAATATATCTAGTCATACAATAAGAATACTGGTGGATGGCTATGAAAATTCATTGTTCTAAACTTGGTTGTAAATTTCGTTTGTCACAGTAACTTATAGCATAATAGAGTTGCAGTGTTTAATATTTGACTAATAGTAAGAAAAAAAAGGTTTTCTAATCAAGCGTGTGAAAGCGGGAGATTATTAGTATGTTGTTCTTTACTTTGTAACCCTGGAGGTCAAATGAAAAACAACTTAGTTGTTGTCTTCATTTATTGTCATATCTTTATGGTTTGTTTGATCTCTGCATCAGCTTTCACCTGTCCACTACTACCTGCATCTATTGTTTGCTTAACAAGTATTATTTGCTCGTTAGTTGTTTGGTATTGGCATTTGTAGTCCTTGCTTTTGCCCCAAACAATAAGATAGAGGCCTGCAACTATGACAACACCATCAAGTACCCTATAAATTATAGATTAGTGTTAGTTCTCTTGGGTATGAATATTTTGTATCATTAGGGTGCCAATGAGAAGTCTTTTATTACCTTCCCAACCACATTTACTCATTCAAAATGATTGAGCTCATGACAACGACAATAACCATGCATAGGAACTGAAAGTTGTAACAAATATAGGGCCTCTATCCTTCATTACTACGCCCTAAATGTAGTAAGCTGGCTACCTAGTATAGTGTTATAGAGTTCTTTGGCATAAGGTTACAAGTATACTAACCATAGCTATTTTAACAACAAAGTGCCTGATGATAAGTTTACTGTAAATATCTTCTTTAGTATTCTTACACTGTAGACTGTTGTAAGTAATTTTGTATCCCAATGTAGACACCATACATTGGCATGCCCCCTTTCCATTATTAATTCCACTATTAAGCTTTCAGTTATTCCAAAGAGACATATCCATATTGTGAGAGATAGCACACAAGGGTATGTTTTTAGTGTTCTTGCCTATAGAGGAATGAAAAAAAATACAGGAGATCAAATAATTACATTTGGACTCATTTATCTGCAGATTTTGTGTAAAGATCAACTAAATGAGTCAATCACTTGCAAAATCAAGAAAGATGCCCAGCTAAACAACCTAGTGGTGATCATCAATGTGCCTTTTATTGAGTTATGGAGATTTGTCTCTCCAATATCACTTCGTGCATCATCTTTGGCCTTACTTTCCGGTGACAGCCAACAAAACATGGAAAAGGTTACTTTATCATATACCTATATGTTAAGCTTGGTGATTATATAGGAATGGAAGAAAAGAGAGTCTCTACCTATCAAGAACTACTACAAAAGGAAACTGTTGCACTCGCTTATGGTATACTAAATTCCAAATGGATTATTATGATTTTGGCATCTTACTTGGTTCATCTTTGTCAATGGAAAATTTTGCTAAGGTTGTCTTTTCTGAGACTATAAGTTAGTATCTGCAGAAGGAGCAATTTTATGCTTGAACCTGAAAGTTAGTATGAACATTAGTGACTCATTGACAGCACAAGGCTACTTGATCTTCTTAAGTCCGTATAAGATCTTAAGAATATGCAAAACATTATGTTTATCTTGGAGTGGGTGAAATCTTTCTCAGCCTTGCATGATAAAACAAGTGTAGTGTCAGGAAAATGAAATTGGTTTCTATATTGGCTATCAAATTCCTAAACTAAAATAGTAGCAACATGGATAAATAGTTTATAAGCTTTGATGTCTTGCCCATTGGACACCAAAATGGAATAATAAAATGACTTAATGTAATGATCCCAATTGTTTTCAAGCTATTCAATCACCAGTGATCCATAAAAAGTTAAATTATTTGCCTAGTTGTTTTTGGGAATTAAAGAATATGCATATATAAGTTTTGTTATGAATTCTAAATTAATAAGTGTAAGTGAATATTGTTAAAGTTAAAATTTAGAAGAAAAATTGAAAATGTATGATGTAGGACAAAATTTTATAACGAGAATTTAGTTAGATGAGAACAAATTAATTTGTAGTCTGCCTTATGAAGTGCAGCGTTAATTCAGCTGGGCATTATTGTTTTGGAAATCTCACTGTGCATTGCAGCAGTGACTACCTATTAGTAATAACCTAACTTCTTTTTCGGCAGTGGGTATCGACACAAAGCATAAACAAAAGGAAGGGAGAGTAGAGTTTTGACCTTTTTTGGATGACGACATTCACTTTTCTCCCCGATCCACACTCATTTACCGTTGGATCTAGATGAAAATTTAGGAGTGTGTTCTTGAGACAATTCTCTACATTTTGAACGGTCAATTTTTCGTTTAGAGTTCTAAATGTTGAGATTGAAGCTTCAGAACAGGGACATGTTTTTGGGTGATTTTTCTCCTTTCATGTTCTTAATAATGTTAATTTGTGTAGCTGCTTATTCTTCTTGTTGATACTGATTTTGTGTCTTTAAGAAGAGAATATTTGTACATAATTTGATTATGGAAGCTAATTTTTGAATCGGAGGTCCCGTAGTTTTTATCCTTGATTTGAAGGGGTTTTCTATATTAAAAATTTTGGTGTTGTTACTTGTGTTTGATTTGTTGTTATTGTTGGAGAATTGTTGTTAATATTTATTTACTACTATTATTCAAATAAATTTGGGAAGTTTTAGTATTGTGTTTACATTTTTGCAGAATTTAGCAATACCAAGTTTTTCCTATCAACCAAAAGGGGGGAAAACGATTAACAAGTTTGCAAAAAGAAAAAAAATCTTTCTCATGAGGAGGTGTTGAATGTTTGCATATGTAAATGGTAGGTGCAATCAAAGTCCACAAGTATGCAGTGAGTCATTCGCTAGTCACAATATGGGTCAATTGGCATCAAATGCATTCATACTTAAGTGGGAGAGCAGTGCATTCAATGTTGAAACCGACATGAAAATCTATCATTGGATCATCCTGCTAATTTTTATATCCGCAAATAGTTAGACGACAAGAAAACTATTTGAAAATTTTATTGATTATCTTATGTACCGAATTCTTGGACCAAGTTTTACATACCTTGGCAGGACAACATGCCATGTGATATGTATACCTCTAGGAAGCTATCACGTACTAGTAGTCCCACACAAACGAATAACTCTTTTATACATTTGGTTCTAATGTCGTTCATCGACCAAAAAGTGGTAGCTTTTAATTTGGGTCGTTATAGTCTGCCTTCTAGAGTAATACAACATGATGAGTTCAAAGTATGAACTTTTACTTGGATCATAAGTGAGAGGAACAATTCTAATTCCTTCACCATTTTCTCGCTGCTCCACATATATATCAAAAAGGGATGTATGGAAGTCAATGTTGCGTGAAATAGAAGGTACGTAGAGCAAGAAGCTGTTGTATTGTGTGTATATATATATGTTCTTTTGAGGCTTTGCATTAAATATTATTATCCATTTATTCAACTTATCTCCATTGATTAAGCATAAACTCAAAACCATAGCCACTGGCCTATTCTGATGCTCCACTATATGAGAATTGGCTCCGTTATCGACATAGACTCGTTTAGGTCACCCAACTCGCTCATTGGGGACAATCATTGTTAAGTCATGTGTGAGAGAGAGATGTGAGAGAGAGACCCCAGCCACCGAACCCCCAAGCATAATCCTGCCATTTCTCCTACCCCCTCTTCTCTCCCGCCTAAACAAACCTCCTTGTTTAGTAACTACTTTTGACCCAGCGTTCACCTGCACCACACGTATTTCCTTTTCCAGCTTACATCCCTTCTCCATGCAGACACTTAACCACCTTGCCAGCTCCAAATTTCCCACCCTGCCCTCCAGGTCTTCCCCACCTCCTTCACCCCCATATGCAACCCTGGTGCCTCTACCACCTTCCCCAACCCAAGTGACCACGGTGCCTTTTCCACCTTCCCCACCTCTGCGGAAGAGTTGGAAACAAGTGGTCAGTGACCCTATAGATACTGACCTCTCTTACCGTCCACCCAAAGAGATCAAAGGCAACCTCATCGTCTGCCTAGAGCTAAACGTCTTAGTAGAAGGAGCCAAGAGTTGGGAGACCACACTGGTCGGTTTCTTCTTCGAGCAACGCCCCCCATTTCCTCTCATCCAACGCTGGGCTCAGCGACAGTGGAAAGGCAAGGGCTTGGTGGACATCCTCCTCTCTGAAGATAACCTTATCTTGTTCCAGTTCTCTACCAAAACTGAAGCTCACAAAATCCTGGAGGCTGGACCATGGCACTATGCTAACCAGCCCCTCTTCCTCCAATCGTGGCAGCCATGTCTCAACCTAGAGACAATCACGATGCAGCATGTTCCGTTGTGGATAAATTTCCACAACGTCCCGCTTGAGTATTGGACTACTCATGACCTGAGCTCGATTGCTAGCTTTGTCAGTAAACCCATCTGCTTTGATGAACACAAGGCCATGCGGAAGCGAATCGGATATAGACGGATCTGTGTGAGTGTTGAACTGTCCAAGGAGCTACCGGATGTTGTACCGATTATGAGACTTAATGAGGACAATAGCTTGAGGGAGGATGCAGTTGCCATCACCTATCAATGGCGACCCTCGACACTCACCCAGGGAAAAGTTTGGAAAGCCATGGGTAAACGGTTAAAAACCGCCTCCAACCATGAACTAATGAATCTAGACCAGAATGTGACGGATGGCTACACTCCTCCAACAGCAGAGGGGCTCCCTGAAGGTGCTGCCCATGTAACTCCCCCAGCCTTAACGCCACCCTCAACCCATCCCTCTACCCCCTTACTGGCCACTTCTTCCTCCATAACTGCTGACCCATCCCCCCCCCCCCACCAACCGCCCCCCCTCTCGATGGGGGAGCTCACTTGTTTTCGGGACTCGAAAGTCTCTAGCATGCCACACACCCCCATCTTGCCAGATTCTTTCCAGGAGCCTGCCCCTCCCTTGGATTCCCCTACCATGACACACTTGGTCAGCAAGCTACGCCCTTCAACTGAGGGCTCCTTTCCACCCCCCCAACCCAACTCCCTTCCCCTGCCGATGAAGGAACCTGTCTCTCCCGGTGGACTACTCGACTCATATGTGGAACCCCCCTCCTCCTTATCTCCTACTGACACTATAACACCCAACCCTGAGCCATTTGCTACCCCTGCTACAATTCAGATAGTAGCACGCCGATGCTCCCAACGGAGCAAGAAAAAAACCTCCTGATATACTCATTAATGTCCATCATCGTATGGAACGTCCGAGGACTCAATTGCCCAACAAAGCAATTGGTTTTGCAGGATTTTGTTATGAGGGAAAAGCCTCTGATTGTAGGTCTTTTAGAAACAAAAATCAGACATGATAAGGTGGACAGATTGAAGCTCCTTGGGCCTCAATGGAAATTTCTCTCTAACCACTCTTATCATGACTTAGGTAGAATAATCATATGCTATAATGAGTCGGCAGCCCAGGTGGATACTCTTCATATCTCAGACCAGGTGATGCACCTTCAGGTTCATTTCTTTCAGCAGAACATAACCTCCCACCTTTCCTTTGTTTATGCGAGCAACTTTGGTTTCCAGCGACGTATGTTATTGCAGGACCTAGTGTCCTTCAACTCCCATCTCACATCTTCTTGGCTAATATGTGGTGACTTTAATGCCACTCTATACCCCTCTGAAGCTCAAGGTAACTGTCACTTAAGGAACTTCACTCCTGATCTGAAAGACTGTGTCGACCTTCTTGGAGTGGCTGACTTGAAACAGATGGAATACACCTTCTCTTGGACAAACAAACAATCCTCTCGATGGTTCATTCAGAAGAAACTAGATTGCGCCTTAGTAAACGCAGCTTGGTTAGCCTCCTTCCCGGACAGCTATGCCAATTTTAATGAGCCTCTTTTCTCTGACCATACACCCATTGTTATCACCAATTTCAGTCTGCTCCCTCACCAACGTTACCCCTTTCGTTTCAACAATTTCTTAGCAAAGCATCCTGACTTCCTGGATGCATGTCACTATGGGACTGGGATGGAGATTAGTGGTACCATGCAATTCAAGTGGATCCAGCAGCTTAAGTGTATCAAAACCGCCTTAAAGGCTCTCAACTCCTCCCTTCATTCAGACACTGCGCAACAGATGCAAACCACTAGATTTGACCTGATCGCTATACAGCATCTCTGTGCCTCAACCCCCTATGATTCACTTGTCCGCACCCGGGAACAACAAGCTCTCCTCACCTACGTGACTGTTGTGAAAAATCACTCCTTTTTACTTCTGCAGCGTTCTAGAATTAGCTAGCTTAAAGATGGCGATCGGTGCTCCAAATTTTTCTTCAATGCTGTCATGGCCAGACGTAATCAAAATCGTATTCATCATATCAAAACAGATGATGGTACATACATTCATGATCCCCATGCAATCCAACGTGAAGCCACTAGCTACTTTTCCAAGATACTGGGCAGTCCTGGTACGTCCCAAACATCATGTGAGTATCTTACCGGAATTATCTCCAAGAGGTTATCTCATGTAGAGGCTCTATCCCTTACCCGACCAGTGGAGGACTGGGAAATTGAGGAAGTGTTGTTTGCTATGGATGGGAATAAAGCCCCTGGACTAGATGGTCTTAATGCGTACTTCTTTCAAAAATCATGGGAGGTGACCGGACCTATTATCAAGGCAGCGGTAAAAGAGTTCTTCTCCCGGGGTCGCCTCCTCAAGGAGATCAACAAAACCTTTCTGTGCTTGATCCCTAAATGTTCTAACGCTGTGGAATTTGGTGACTTCAGGCCGATAGCTTGTTCGAATGTCCTATGCAAAATTATCTCGAAGGTATTGGCTCGGCGCCTGAAGTTGGCTCTCCCCCCTCTCATTAGCGATACGCAAAGTGCATTTTTGAGTAATCGCCAGATTGGGGACAATATCCTCATTGTTCAGGAACTTCTCAAAGGATACACCAAACACCACTCCAGACCAAACTGCACTATCAAAATTTACTTTCTCAAGGCCTTCGATAGTGTCAGCTGGACCTTTCTATGGGCAATATTAGGTGCGCATGGTTTCCCTCCTATGTTTATTCACTGGCTAAGAGAGTGTATCTCTACGACGAGTTTCTCGGTGCTCATTAATGGGAGCCCTTCGGGCTATTTCTAGGCAGCTAGAGGGCTATGCCAAGGCGATCCCTTATCACCTTATTTGTTCCTACTGTGTATGGAAACACTGAGCTCCCTCATTCATAAGGAAGTAGCAGGCAACCCCACCTTCCACTATCACTCGTGCTTCAAAAAGGTACAGTTAACTCACCTCTCATTTGCGAATGAGTTACTATTATTTTGTGGAGCGCAGATGGAGTCCATTGACACTTTCTTACGAGCCTTAACGAGGTTCTCTACCATCTCAGGCCTTGAGATTAATTTTCATAAGAGTCACTTTCTCCTCTCTAAAGGGGCACTTCATTTGGCTGAACCCCTATCTCAAGCTACTGGAATGACAATGCAAACACCTCCATTGTTATATCTGGGTCTGCCTATCTCAACCAAGAGGCTGAGGTACTCTGAATGTCTCCCACTTGTTGAAAAAATTCAGCGGCGTCTGTCTTATTGGGTCAATCGATTTCTCACCCCGGCGGGGAAACTCCAACTCATTTAGACAGTCCTTAATTCTCTTCACATATATTGGAGCTTGCATGTCTTTTTATCTCGCAATGTGATCAAAATGGTTGAGCGTTTATTTCATAATTTCTTATGGAATAGCTCGCCTAGCACAAGAGGCCTTGCAAAGGTGAAATGGACTGATTTATGTCTCCCAAAGGCTGAAGGGGGGCTGAACCTCACTCCACTCAAACTAATAAATCACACTCTCCTCCTCAAACACCTGTGGTGGATCCTGGAGGACAAGCAATCGGTCTGGCTCCGTTGGCTCCACTCCTATTTCCTCAAAGGTAAGAGTATTTGGGAAGTCCGGGTTTGCCCTTCTCAATCCTATTTCTTGAATCAGCTGATACTTCTCCGAAACATGGTTCAACAAGATGTAGTATGCAAAGTTGGGGATGGCGCAAGAGCCCTCTTTTGGTACGATAACTGGAGGGGACAAAGACCGCTTTTGCAACTTAATAGTCCCTCCCCCACCCTCCTTTCAGTTCCCCTCACCACCTGCCTGAGTTCCTTTATCAGCGGGGCATCTTGGGACTTCCCAGATTACCTCCGTCACCTCCAACCTTCTTATTCCCCATCTGCATGTCTGGATGTTTTTTTGTGGAAAAACCGGCCCAGCCACTAGTTGACGAGTAAAAGTATTATTGACCTTCTTCGGGTGCACCAGCTTTTTGTTCCCTGGTTCGACATTGTTTGGCATCGCCACCTCCCCCCGAAAGTGTCTTTCTTACTATGGCTGACAGTCAAGAACCGACTTAGTACTGCTGACTGCCTCCCCTTCATTGCCATGAATTACATCTGCCCTCTATGTTCGGAGCAAAACGAATCCAGAGACCACTTATTCTTTATGTGTCCCATAGCCTCCTTAGTCTGGAAGCAGGTTCAATCCTCTCGTGGGGGAACGACTTTGGGAAATTCATGGGATAGTGTCATTAGTCAACTAGCATCCTCTGCTACCATCCTGCGAGCTGAACGTGATGTCTTAATCCTCACTGTGGGATTGACAATACAAACCATCTGGAAGGAAAGAAATGCCCGTCGTTTCCAAGCTAGCAGCAAAAACTGGCGTCAACTCGCTGAAGACACTACCAGAGGACTCCGAGAACTCCTTTCATTGCAACACCACTCCTCCACCTGATAGACGTTCTGGCAATGACTCTTGTCAGAATTCCTTCCTAACTGGATTTTTTTTTGTGATCTTTGTATCTTGTGAATGAGGGTACTCCCCCGGGCCACTACGACTCTGTACATATATTTTCTATCCTATTAATATAATTTCCTTTTTCAAAAAAAAAAAGTGGCTCCGTTATCTTCTTAATTATTATTCATCTCTTCATTCCCTGTAATCTTCCTTTTTCTTTCAACATAACTCGATTTGATTCCAATGTAAATGACATAATCTATGAAGGTGATGCCATTCCTACTGTTGTTGGAGCTATTGAGCTCATCAACATGGTCGATTCCCTGTGCAGAGTAGGCCGTGCAGAGTATTCACGGCCCATTTGACTATGGGACTCTTCTACTAGGACACTAGCAGACTTCACCACCCACTTCTCCTTCACTGAATTCTAACAGATAACTTTGAATCCTTCTCCAACATCCTTCACTATAGATACTCAAAACGCTGCCAGATATGGCCACGGCATTGCCTTTTTTCTTGCTCCAGTCGGCTTTACGATTCCACCCAACTCGGCAGGTGGCTTCTTAGGACTACTCAACACAACGACAAGTGCTATGACTAAAAATCAACTAGTCTTCGTCGAGTTTGATACTTTTGCCAATCCTGAATGGGATCCACCAATGCAGCACGTAGGTATCAACAACAATTCCCTGGCCTCCATGATCTATGCGAAGTGGGACGTTGAATCATCGAGCGACAAGGCTGTTAATGTTTGGATAAGTTACAATTGCTACCACCAAAAACCTATTCGTACTATGGGATAACGCAGTTGTTGTTGGCAACTACACTAATTTGTCTCATCAGATTGATCTCATGAAAGTTCTACCAAAGAAGGTGGTAATTGGATTCTCGGCAGCTACGGGACAGTATGGTGAACGCAGCACAGTAAAAACTTGCGAGTTCATCAAATTTGGACAATAAGGAGCCTACTAAAGGATGGAAAGTGAAGCTATATTTGGAAGTGCTTCTTCCAAGTTGTCTGCTGGTTTTCGTGCTCGTTGTGGGGATTGGATGGTTTGTGATAAGGAAGGGCATGGGCAAGAAAAAGGCAAATGTTGCTTCCTTAGACACCTATAACGAGGAGCTCTGCCAAAACGATTCAGTTATCAGGAACTTTTTACAGCTACCCAGAACTTTGCTGATGACAGGAAATTAGGGCAAGGAGGGGCGGGGCTTGTTTACAGAGGGACATTGATTGGTCGCTTGGTTGCTGTGAAGAAAGTGTTCGCTGGATCAGAACACTTGGAAGTCCATTCATCAACGAAGTCAAGATTATAAGCCAATTAAGACATTGAAACTTGGTGCAATTCATAGGATGGTGTCACGACAAAAGGGAGTTCCTTCTGGTATACGAGTTCATGCCTAATGATAGCCTTGATGCTTACCTTTTTGGTAAGAAAAGAGCACTGCCATAGAACAGGAGGTACAAAATAGCTCAGGGCTTAGCCTCAACCTACCATACCTTCACGAAGACGCCGGGCACTGCGTCCTGAATAGAGATGTGAACCCAGAAAACATTTTTCTAATTCACTACTGAACTTGGAGATTTTGGAATTTCAAAACTCTTAAATGAACAAATGACCACCGAAGTCACAAATTCAGTGGGGACTAATGGGTACATGACTCCAGAATATCAGAAAACAGGGAGGGCGAGTGAAGAGTCGGAGATGTTCAGCTTTGAGTTGTGGCTCTGGAAATTGCCAGCGGGAAGAGGAACTACAAGATGGGTGATCATATGCACTTGGTGAAGGAGGCGAGGACTCGCTACAAACAAGGGAACATGCTCAATGCAGCTGACGAGAGACTGAAAAGGTACTTTGAGTGGAAAGAAATGCAATGCATGATAATTGTTGGTTTGTTATGCAGAAACCCAATCGCCAAGAAAAGACCTTCCGCAGGGTAAGTGATTAAATTTCTTAAGCATGAACCACTACCAAAGCTTCCTGCAATGATGCATGATCCTTTGTTTGATCGTCCACTTCCCTCCGTTTACATTGATGAGCATGATTCAAATTTTCCCAAGTATGCCACTAACTGAAGGAATATTAATGGACGAATAAGTGGTATTATGCCACTAACTAAAGGTATATTAATGGATGAATAAGTGGTATTCTCTTTTTCCAAATAACATAGGGAAAATTCGTCGTATAAATTGTCCGATCGAAAAATCTGTTGATCCCACAAGCTATCCTGTAAAAAGAAAGAAAAAAGAAATCGGAGAGTATAGCCCATTAAAGCATCTGCGACGGCGAAGTTTACTGTAGTTTTGCAGAAGTTGGCAGAAGCTTACATAAAAATGCCCATCTGCAGGGGACTACTAATAATAATAATGCAAAGCCAAAATCTCAAGTTCTCCCACCTGAGAGGATCAAAACTCATAATCATCAACTGGATCATGATCGTTGACACAGATACATGGAACCAAAAGAGAGTAAAACGAAAAAGAGATGCATGCAAGAAAGATACAGGGAGAACCACAAAAGGGCTTTAGTTCGATGTCAACTGCTAGCAGTTAGGTTCCTTCTTGTGCTGCTTGACTAAGATCTATAAATTGATAAGCTTATATCTCTGGCAACTGTTAATCTACCCATCCATTTGCTGCTAGAAAAGAATTTCCTTTAAATGATGGTGGTCATGGAGGGAATACGTTTCAGTAACGAATATTATAGCTGTGCAATAATTCAACTACAGCAGAGACAACTCCTTTTCCTTCTACTGCTATGTCCAGTCCTGGGTCCTCAATTTTCCTACTTAGAAGCTTGTCAAGTTCTGACCGCAATTTCTGCAAAACAAGAGGAAATGAAAATCAGGTAGGTTAGGCTTACAATTTTAACAACATGATTTGGTATGGTTTATTGAAAGGTGGCAAATTAGAACAGTCAAAATCAATTTGTTGAGAAATTACCCTAATCAGCTCCAACACATTCTTTGATGAAGAGAAATGTAGGTAACCTCCAAGCATCTCAATACCATCACCAGTTTTGCTGGGAATCAGATTACCTCCAAACAGAAGAAGAGCATAATCTGATATATTTGTCGAGTCTCGTACATAAATGCCTGTTGTTTTCACCTTTTCACTGTATACCATGTATGGCAAAGGGAAGAGATAAACCCCTGCATTCACAGAAGCAGGATGGATATCCACTTTGCCAACTTCTCTACTGTAAAATGCTGTGCGTTTTCCTCTTCTTTTGCATTGCAAAACATTTGGGTATAAGCCAGCACAAAGAACTGCTGATACCATTTCCAAGTCATGGCTGTGTTGGTTATAAGCCTGCAGAATGCACACATATTTAGTAGTTAACCACCAAATTCCCCATCTTCAGATTAATACAGCACAAACAATGCTGCAATAAAATTTAAAATAAGGGAGGGAGTGGATCAGTCACTGCAACTAATCTTTGTAATGCAGCAAATTAAATTGGGGAGATTCACTCCAAAGATGGCACTTCTGAGATCTTGTACTTACACTAGGACCCCTGGACTTCTCTACAAAGCCAATGTCAGACAGGAGAGTCAGGAACTGGTCTCTCATATCCTCCATCATCTTCAAAGTTACTGGGGACAGAAAATTCTCCCAACAGAATGCTCTTTCATTTCGATTACGTTTTGCTTCCTTGTATCCTTCAAAAGCTTTAACGAGTGCTATGTGATCACTGCATTAAAGAAAAACATGGATTCATTATCTATGGGATAAAAGTTCACCATACAAAAACAGAAAGATTGCTTAGTTTCTTGCAATTACCTGCAAGAATCACCAGCAAAGGACCGTTTAGCATCATCAGCTTCTCTTTTGCGATCTATTGGAAGCACAAAAGGGTCACGATGGGCCAGAGCAGCTGCAATTGTTAAAGTGGGATTGAGGCATTGAAAGATACACCCCATCAGAAGCATCTTTCCAATATTTGGGTCTACTGGTAGATTGCATAGGTGGCGACCTGTGGAGCTTAACAATTTAGAAAGAAGCCTTAAAACCACAAACAAAACGAGGTACAAAAGAAAGCACCAATTCATACCCAGTGGGGTAAGGTCCTCTTTATCATCTAAAGCACCAGTGGTTTTGAGAAGTTCAATAGCATTTTGGACAGATAGTGGATCTGGTGGCTGAAGAGCCTTTGCTAAGAAGGTTGCAACAGGTCCAAGTTGCAAACTCTTGATTTGTAGGCATAGCTCTTGTAAAGGTGTTCGGAGAATTTCAGGCAACTGATAATCAAGCATTGCATCGTGAACAATTTTTGGATATAGCTTGTAACAAACTCCAGGTTGCACTCGACCAGCTCGACCTCGTCTCTATAATTATTCACGCAATGAAACACCGAAAATCACATTCAATTGATAATCTGACTGTGGTCAAAGATATGTATATCTCATAATATTATGATCTGATCATAATCAAATCTTTTAAATTAGATAGCAACATCCTGTAGATATATAGTATCCTAGGATTATATTTCCATATCTGTACAGATTTTTCTATCCTATTCTATAAACCTATTCATGTATATATATACTG
>JAOQMS010000005.1:39414556-39439860 GCA_027563885.1 Erythroxylum longipes | reverse complement strand
ATATCCTGTAGATATATAGTATCCTAGGATTATATTTCCATATCTGTACAGATTTTTCTATCCTATTTTGTAAACCTGTTCATGTATATATATACTGCAGTCTCTAATAAAAGAAATATAGAGCAAACAAGCTCTGATTCACACTAACAAATTTGCAATTTTTAATTGATGAGCTGAATCTCTTGGTAGACTTGGACATAATAAAGTAAGTACCTGTCGTGCTGAGGCCTTTGAAATCCACGATGGTAGTAGACAAGCCAATTTGTTTAGAGCATCATAACTAGTTTCTTTTGCCTTCCCACAATCTATAACATACACAACATCGTCTATGGTGATACTGCTCTCTGCAATATTTGTCGCAATAACAATTTTTCTGCAGAAAAAATAGAATTAAATTTAAGGAGAAACAGCACAAAATTTCCCAGCTTTTCATGGGTGAAACTGAATAACTAAAAGAACTTGTTAACTACACCTCTACCATCAGTTCACTAGCAAGATGACCAAAATCTATTTTCTTGCAATTTGTAAGATCGCTAGACTTGAAACTTGGCACTATGCACCAGTCTATATTACAAAAGACACAAGCACAACCATTGTTTCTTGTGATCGTAATCTTATTGACAGACTGAGACTGAAATCCAACAATAATTTCATTTTAGAAAGATGCTCACTCAAGTGCCCCTAAAAGCTAACCTCCCACCTCATGTCCTGAAATGGCATACATCTCAGTCAAAACACATAAATTCTTAAGCATATAAAAAGAGATGTACTCAGCCTTCACGTCATTAGAAGATGGACTGCGAGATGGAAAAGACAAGGAAGCTTGATTTCAAACACCTAAGAAAAAAAATTTAAGGAAGCTTGATTTCAAACACCCAAGACGAAAAATTTAAGGAAGCTTGATCTCAAACACCCAACTCCACTGTATTAATCCGGGCTCATGCTCCTCTTTTTGTGAATGGAAGGGGTATCCTAGGGTTTAAGGGGTTGGCCTTATGCAAGTTCACAGGGTTGTCTTACGCAATCTCACAACAATCATGAAGGCATTAGTTTGCACTCCTGTACAAATGTAAAGACACATGCCAAGACACATAGATAAGCAAACATTTACGCATGAACAAGGACTACTTGATGGTTAGAGAACACTAACACAGGTGACCAGTGCCAATGTCTGACTCATTGCAATCAAAATGCGGCCACAAAGAGATGCTAAAGATTCAAACCAAGATGGAAAAATTGAATAAAAGAAAAACATACCATGTCTGGATTCAAGTACAAGTAAAACTGAAATCTCATTTCTAGGTATAGACTTGTATTATGTAAGCCACTTACCGCTTGTTAGGGAGAGGGCAATTGAATATTTCACGTTGATTTAGGGTGGGCATTGATCCATGTAAGGGAAGGACTAGAAACTTGCTCTGGTCTCCTAGAAGTTTGTTTGATTTAATCTTGTCAACCAGCTCTGAAATATCATCCCAACCTGTAAGGAACACAAGAATTGCTCCAGCAGCTTCATGGAGGCATATGTATTCAATTGTTGCCTCCACCTACAAAGAAGTTTTAACAGTAACTTAGTGTCAAAGGGAACAAAATTTAGTCAAAACAAGCTGTTAGGTTTTGTTTTAGGTGATATATGAATTATGTTAAAAAGATAAATGAAACTGCTAACTAAGAAGTAATATGATCGTAGGCGGAATCTTTATATATTAACATTAAGAAATGCAAAGTGCATTAAGGAAGACCCTTAAAATCTCCTTTGGCAAGAAAGTACTTCCTTTACAAGGAATAGGATATTGACCTTCTTTTTTTATTTTATCATATTTTCTTTTTATACATAGATTCAAGAGTGTGGGCGGATCATCTCCTCCGGCCTCTGCCTCCGCTGCTAGAGGGTGGAGCTCGAATTCTAAATCTGGTTCGGCTGCTGCTAACATCTCTTCTATGCGGGTGAGCATATAAACCCTAGACGAACTTGATTAACTGTTTGATTGTTGTTCTTTTCTTTTTCGTGGGGGGAAGGGGAGGGTTTGTGTGGTTCATTTGATTGACTGTAACATTTGGAGCTGTGGTTGGTGTTAAATTTCCCCAAGTCTACTTGCTGCTGTAAGATGTTTTAAGGGATTAGGATTTTTATCCAATTTCATGGTGGAAATTTGTTGTTGAGATTTTTTTCGTGCTTATGCCTGGACCAAGAAAGATACAGTTGAACTGCAAGTTTGTTCATTTGACTGTGCACGATAGGATCAAATTCGATATAGTTAAGGTTTTTGCTAACAACTATTTGGCTTGGTTTTGGGTGCAATTTTAAAAATGAGAGTTCTCTTCTGTTTGTAGTTGTTTATTGAACATAGAAGGCCTACTTTTAGGATCAAACACATAATAGTGGAAATAGGCAATTGAAACTAATGGTGATAATGATTTTTAGTTAAGAGAGGTTTCATCGAAAATTTGGAATGTCTTTCCTTGTTCTGTATTGCTTTCCAGAAAGTTTGAGATCCAATCTTAGTGAGTAGAGGGGGTAAGCGTAGAGTTTCGGTAGTTCTTTCAATGTGATACTGATTTTTAATGTGAGGCAAAGAAGGGTCTTTTTGCTGTATAGTGGAAGTGGGTTTGTATGAGTTTCTTCTTTTCTGTTACAAACAGCTTTTTGAAAGGGTAGGTGAGGGGCGAGCCGGTCATTAGATTGCGTGGACAAAAGTTTTGATCTTTATAGTATGAGACTTTCTTTCTCTGGCTTCACTCCGCAAACTCTGGAAGATATGCTTCACATTACTGCTTCCTTTCTATGATTTTTCTGTATGTATTCTTTCCTTTTTATTTTTGCTTGTTCTTCGTGTTCTTCTCTTAGTTAGTAGTTACGCTTTTACTTGTATGCAACTGTACGTTTTATTTCGTATTTTCCTTACTAGTTCATTTTGTGCATAAGCATTTACTATTGCTTTGCTTCTAATTGCATGCCAACGTTATGATTAGCAAAGTTTAAGTATACCATTTGCCCAATCATATGTCCCTTCGGCGACATATGATTAAATTAAAAAGATACAAAGCAAATTAGCATAACCCTTACATAATGTTGACATTCACAATTCGAGGAATCGTGAGCAGACGTTTGCAGCATAGCAGGTATGAACATAATTTTACAGCTTTTCTAAGTATATATTTCTTATTATATATATTTTTAATAACTTTTCTTTAAAAATTTTAACAACTCACAATGATTTCGGGTACCATATTAGATATCTTATTTGGCTTTGTTTTATTTTATTTATTTATTTAATTATTTAATTTTATTTACCTACTTTTTTTAGCATATCAGTTTTCATTTCTGCATCATTTTTTTTAGTCACATCTACATGTGGGTCTACTAGAAACAACCTCTCTACTATGTAGGAGTAAGGTTGCGTACTATCAGACCTCTCCAGACCCTATTTTGTTACGGGATTTCGGACTGGATGATGATTATAATGATGATGATAATGATGATGACGACGATTTGAGAAGTTCACACAGGATAATCAGTTTCTGAAAGAACTAACCAGTCCCAAGTCAAGCTGTGACCCTGGCCAAGACTCAAGAGAAAGCCGTGTAGAAGCACTGTAGTTTTTGTAATGAGAATCAATGTCAGTGTCCTATAAAAAAGAAAAAGAACATATTCGGTGAGACTACGGAACATTGTATTATAAATCCCTAAGCTGATCAAAGAGACATTTTCATCCATTTCTAGCAAGGAAGAGATGCAGCTCTATCTAAAATTGATCCCAGTAAGCCAAACATTGGAGTTTTGCACATTATATGAAAAAAGAAAAAGGAAAAGTGGGAATGGAATCATCTTTCACACAATTGTCAAGACAAAAGAACACTATGCTATCTGTTAAAAATCTACGTAGAATCGTAAACTATAGCTGTTCCAAAAAAGGCAAATGAAACAGAGAAATACTTATGACATTATGTATTCTTCAGAAAGATAACTAGGAAAAAAAAGAAAAGCTAGGGGTGCGGGCATCAAATTTATACTTCAAAGTTCAACATGCCTCAAATAATTCAGTTATAGGATCTTTCTTCAAATCTTGCTCTCTTCTTCTTCTTCTTCTTGAATTCCCATGAATGTTTTCAGACTCTGATTGTATACTATATCGAGTTCTCTCCAACACATCTTCCAGAAATAATTCTTCCACAGGGAAAGTAAATCCCTGCAAAAATGCAGAGAATAGTAATAACCACTTAACGATGCCCTACCATGATTGACCCTTATTGAGAATCCCTTAAAAACCCAATGTGACAAATCAAACAACTAGAGTACCGGTATGTGAATAATTGGAGCGTTTCCAAAATAATCTGAGAACAAATTGGCATTGATGGTTGCACTCATAAGAATAACGCGTAAATCTGGACGCCGATGAAGAAGATCACGTAAAATAATTAATAAAAAATCCTCATTCATGCCTCTCTCATGAATTTCATCCACTAACAAATGGCTCACACCAGTTAAATCTGGATCCTGTACCTGTTGTTTAAGAACCAAATAAATATTAAGTAAAAGTGCCAGAAGAAATCACCAGAAAGAATCAAGTAATAGGTTCAAAATAGTTTCAGTGATGGACAAGTTTAATGTTTTGAGATTTCACAACCAAAACATAAACCACTATTGAGTCGAATACAATCCAAATAAAGTTTCTCCAACTAGGTTTCACGGTGAACATAGGAAAACATTTCGAGTGGAGTAGCTCCAAGGAGAATCAAAGGATAGCTAAAGCTACAAAATTTAGTAGGAAAACTATTAAAAAAAGAGTTAATGAAATCAACAACAAAGAAACCCCGGGCCACAAGTGGAAGATGCAAAGTTACGATCAGTTACCAGCCGCCGAAGTAATACACCCGTTGTGCAAAATAAAAGCCTGGTCTGAGCAGATTGTTTTGATTCCAAGCGTATTTGGTAACCAACGGTTTCACCAAGACTTTCTCCCCTTTCAGATGATATTCGAGCTGCTACAGATATGGCAGATATCCTACGGGGCTGTGTGCATATTATGCTGCAGTCAGCACCATGCATAGATGATATCTCCTTTTCTAATATATACTGCGGAAGTTGTGTTGTTTTCCCACAACCTGTCTCTCCTGAGATCACCAATACCTGCATGACAAAAAGCAAGGATTGTCCATATGTCTTAAGCACTGAAAAATAACATCATCAACAGAAAAATAAAAAACTGGACTTCGTAATGTACTGTACAATCTACAGATATTGACATCAAAGTACCCAAAAGTTTATTAGAAAATATGAGAGAGAGATTGAGAGTGATAGTAGTTCCCCTTCATCTACCAAAGTTCAATCCAAATGGTTACTTGATTGTAAAACTTTCTTAGAAGGATAAGATAATATTGGCCAATTCTCCTCCAGGCAACATTTGCATGTGAAAAGCTCTGGACTAGCATCCAATGCACACTACCTACTACAACTTCGTTTATTTTCTTCACCATTTTGAAGTGAAATCAAATTTTAATTAATATCTTAAGAGCATGAATCAAATGTCAGATTTCAGATCATAACCTACAGATGCACAATTGTTCCAATATAGCAGGTGTTGAGATATGAATGGAGTATGCTGCAAACCTGTAATGTTAGGTTCTATCTGTTGAATTCATAATGGAGTTGAAAAAAATATTGAATTAAGCTAAAAAATCTTGATCTAGGTCTTTGTGAAATTAACAATTCATGGATAGATAAAATAAAAGATGAGAAAAGTTCCTAATGCTAACATCTAAGAATCATAGAGCCACATTACCAAGCTGAAGTAAGCAAAGAGATGGAAACCTGATTTTCTAAAACAGCTTTCAAAAACTTGGTTTTCACTTTGAATGCAGGAAGCTTCTCTCTGAATTTCAACATTTCCTTCACATCATCACTTGCCTGGAAACAATAAAACAAATAAGAGAAGGTACATATAATAGCAATGTGGCATTTTACTTCTCCACTTATCACTGTAAGGAGATGCCAATAGTATAGCAGACGAGGATTAGAATTTTAACCTTAAGTTTGTCTTGTCTTTGTTTCAGTTCAACACTGAATTTCTCATTGTCGGAATCTTTTCCCAAGGTGGGAATAGGTTGTTTTACTTGTAAGCTCAGTGATGGTTGTTTGGGTCCTTGCCCAAGAGCTCCTCCAGGATCTTTTGAGGATTCTGCTCGTTGGGAGCTATCCAGAAGATTTCCAACTCTTCTTTCAATTTCTGTAGACATTCGGATCTGCACAGAGGTCTGAATGAGAAAGGGTTACAAAGATAATATAATTATTAACCACTTGTTTTACCTCTTTCTGTGATGAACCATGCCGCTCATCAAGATCTGCCCTATAATTAGGCAGCGGAACTTTGCTGACCACAAGGGTCTTGCCTTTATTATATGCATGGCTACCTTTCCACGATTACAGAATCAGGGAAAAAGAAGATTAGGCCAGTCCAAGAAACTGAAAACATAAACAAGGAAGAATAACAAATTGAGTAATTGCAATTGCTGCTTACAAGTAGAGACCCAATTGATAAGCCATATCAGAGAGACTGTCTTGGTCAGCACGACTGTAGTTACACTTTACTATCATCTCCTGCTCCCCTCCATTTTTCATTCCCTCCATCTTATTCCACCATTCATCCTCATCAAGGACATCCATCTGGGCTCAATAACAAAAATTTCTAACTCTGAGCGTGCAACTGAATATATTCCAAATAAAGAGACATCACTCTAGATTTGAATCAACACACAACAAACACACACATAAACATTTAATTCTTTACACGTAGAGTCAGTATTTTTCGTAAATCAACTCAAGAATTTGAAGGACAACATTTTCAATTCTCAAACAATTTCTTTCCAATTCACATTTTTAAAGAGTTTTCTACAACCAACCGGAAGTTTTACACTAACTAAAACACTTCTTAAAAGCATGGTTACCAGAAAATTAACAGAAGAGCGACGATCACCATACCTCAGCTTGTTTCTGTCTCAAACGCTCCGCTCGCCAAACTGGGTCCCACCAGCGCTGATCACCGCGGCCTCCTCTTCCTGCGCCTCGGCCGCCTCCACCGTTACGGCCGCGGGAGCTGCCTCCGCCACCGCCACCGCGGCGGCCGCCTTGGAAGTCGGGACGGCGTGACATGGTGAGAGTTAAGATCCGTCGACGAAGAGATAGAGGTGTGGGCGTGAGTGTTGTTAGTAAATGTTTGGGAAAAATAGTAGTGAGAGTTTTGGTGGCGCAGTTAAGCGATGCACACATGGAGTAAACTATCGACGATCGAGTGCCCACTGCCCAGTGCCCACTCACCAATTTGAGTATGTTTTCCTTTTTTTTTTAGCATAAATGTCTTTTACTTCTTTAGAAGTTATTTGATTGTAAATTATTATATTAAAAGATCATGTATGGTCATTTTTTATTGGAATGTATAAGAATAGAAAGTTCACAAATTTCTAAATTACAAGATATTTAAAATAAAATTACGATGATCAAGAATTGAAATGATTATGACATTTTACTTCAAAAGTTATATGTTATTTTATTGTAAATTATATATTAAAAATCATGTATAATAATTTTAATTCTGTAATGTATTAAATGAATTATTTAGTAATTAAAATGAGCTGAATTTATGAACGAAAAAGATTATATAAAGACATAATGAACAAATACAAATCACCTATTATTTTGAGTTTAGCAAGTAAAAGATCGTATTAAGAAAACAACAATAAGAAACTGGCGAAGTGAAGTCAGGAATTGGCTGTATCCACCCGTTAAGAACGAAACGGGTCAGATCCGAACTCACGCCGCCAACGACATTTCTTTTTCGATCCGATAGAGCAATTCCTCCACCTGCCTTTTTCCTCTCCGTTGGCAACAGGAGAGCGATAGAGATCTGATCGGACTATTACTCTCCTCAGCCACCTACTGACCGAACTCCGGTGGCCAATGGATCCGACGACCACCCCGCTCGGCCAAATGCTAGTGGATGAAATCACTCCAGTGGTCATGGTGCTCCGGACTCCTCTCGTCGAAGAAGCCTGCGCAAAGAACGACCTCTCTTTCATTCAAATGCTCAGTCCTTTCTGCAGCTTTAATAACATTGACGGTTCTCTCTTTCTCGCTCTTTGTCTCTCTCTATCTTTTTAATTGTTTTGTACATGTGCTGCGGATTTGAAATGTGTTTGTGGCTTTTGCGGATCTTGTTTCGTTACTCAATGCAGTACCTGTAAGGACATCGAGTGATCAGCCTTACAGGCTCCAGAAATTCAAGTTGAGGTTATTTTACGAGTCAGATATTCGGCAGCCAAATCTGGAGGTAAATGTGTAGGGCTTTCCAACGAAGTGATGCTTTTGGATTCTAGGCCACTAATGTTTCTAAAACCATATAGACTTCTTTTCCTATTTCAGTGAAGCTGAACGGTGCCTTTGGCTTCCTTGAATTGTTTGATGCTGTAAAATAATCAGAACGATTATGACCCTATGAACTTGAGCTCATTTTTAGCTCTTTTAAGTGCTGTGAAAGGAAAAAATGTTGACTTTTACTATCACTGCTTCTAGTCTTAACCTACGTGGGTGTAGTTTTGTTCAGATGGATTTTGAACTTTTTGACATTACTTTCTTTTTAGATGTAAATGAAAGTTGCCTTTCATTTTCGTGTTTTTAGATTTATGTGTTTCATGATGTTATTGGTGTAAGTAGGTAGCAAAGGATCGATTGAAAAAGGCTATTACCCATGCTGGGGAAAAAGATGATTCTGAATTGTCTTTGGACCCACCTCCTCTTAGCAGTATACTTGCTGGTAAGTTCTTCCCATTATATAATAAGAGATAAATTCTCACCTTTGATTTCACATTATCTTTTGCATATTAATATTATTTAAAATTTTGCATTTTATTGTTAATATGAATCAACATCTATTATTAAGATTGATTTATATTGTGAAACTTTTTGAACATCACTACATCAGCTTGTAGTCTTCTGTTTTCTCCTTTCAATTTGAGGAGTATATAGACATTCGTATTTCTATTTACCTCTCTTGGATTTTGAGTAGTATAGGTGATATGTATAATGTGTGAGTTGGTGCAGGATCTGGATTGGATATTAGGCCTTCGTGGTTTGAATTTGTCAATAAGGAGCTCATAAGTACAGTAGCCTTTTCAGATCATGAAGCTTTTGACCATCCTGTGGCATGTACGCCTTCGAATTTGTTTAAAATACATGTGATTTTGAGGCTTGTTCCACTTGTTTAGCAGCTTGAGAGGTTCTGTCTAATTTGTATATGAGGTTTCAAAAATTTATTTCACTTGTGACATAGTTGGTTAGCAATGATTTGCAGGTCTTTTAGTCGTTTCTTCAAAGGATGAACAACCTATCAACAAATTTGTAGACCTTTTTAACTCTAGCAAGTTGCCATCTCTTCTTAATGATGGTGCAATGGATCCCAAGATTTTGAAGCACTATTTATTGGTACATGACAATCAAGATGACCCCTCAGAAAAGTAAACTTTCTTGTCCTTTATTCTTAAGTTTGAACTTCTTACTTACTTGTTATGGTCATTAACATAATGATAACTAGGTGAGGGTTTGTGTTATCTTTTTCTTTCCCTCATTACTCTGTATGGATAATCTCATTCAATGCTTGTTTTTTATGTTTGTTTTTCTATTCAAGTAGTGGACTTCATTTGTTTCCTAAGGTCCAAAATGAGGTTTCTCTCTGTTTGAAGGACTTGTTATTGGCAAAATCTAGATCACTAGTTACTTTTTACCAAAAGATGTGAAATAATGGAGAGAAACACCTGATTATGTATGGAAATAAGGTGATGAGGATTAGTCCATTGTATGAAAGGGCATTACAAAGGAGAGAAGGTCATTGGAATAAAGCATTGTGTAGGAACATAACAAGTAAGAATAATTCAACAAGGAGATAGTGCATTTATTATATGGGAAAAAAGAAAAGAAAATAAATATTAACTCACTTGGGTAATAGAAATAAGGTGGGCTTAATATTGTTAGGTTGCTTGGTTTTGAACACGAGTACAAAGATTTAAGGAAAGGTGGTTGATACGACCCTCACCAGTAGGATTAGTGTAAGAGTTACTCTAAAAGATTGAAGAAATTCTCTTCAAGGGTTTTGATTGATCAACAACAATGATAAGCTAACTAATTACATCAATAAGAAAGCCTTTTATAGGCATAAAAACCCTATGAACTAATTTCCTAAAAGGAAATAACATTTTGAAATTAAAAAAAAAAAACCTAAGTAGCTAAAATATGTGATCAACACTTGTCTAGTTTTGTTTCTGACTCCAGTTTCATTTTGTAACTTCTTTCAAACACAAACACAATCAACACAACAACACAATACTGTGTAGGTGTCTTGTTGGTTAATTCTCTAATGTTCTCCAACGTTCTCTAATCTCTAGTAACTTTTGGCGCTTCATTTGAACTATTAGAACTTTTTCAAGCTGCTCTTCATGCCTCCTTTGTGTAGAAGCTAGCTTGAGTAGATGCTTAATTCCCATCATTTTGATACCAAATTCAAATACAACACTCGTCAACAGGATTAGTGTGATTCGATATTAATATGAATAGAACCAAGGATCATTTTATTGAAACAAATTTGGTTCAAGAACACAAGCATGAAAACACAAAGAATGATATGAATCACAACTCTAACAAATAGAAAGGATTGGTAGCGATAGGATTTTAGGGTTTGATTATCACTAGTGAGGTAGATAAGATCACAATTTTTTAGAGAACCTAAAACAAGAGTTACTCTAAAAGGTTGAAGGAAAATCTCTCCAAAGTTTTCAATTAATCAATGACAATGATAAGCTAACTAATTACATCAATAAGAAAGTGTTTTATATGCCTAAAAACCGTAAGAACTAGTCTTAAAAGGTAATAATATTTTAAAATAACAAAACTTTGAGCAACTAAACTACGTGAGCGGCTTGTCTAGTTTTGTGTCTGACACTAGTTAACGTTCTGGAACTTCTTCCGGACACAAACACAACACTAACAGGTATCATATTTTGGAATACTAGTCCAATACAGTACCATATAGGTGCCTTGTTGCCTAATTCTCTAATATTCTCCAATCTCCAGCAACTTTTGGCGCTTTACTTGAATTATTAGTAACTTTCCAAGCCCCTCTTTATGCCTCCCTTGTGTAGAAGCTCATGTAGATCGAGTAGATGCTTGATTCCTATCAGTGGTGGCTTTAGAATTAGCAGTTTGATAGAAAAAGGTTAAAATTATGAATTGAACGAAGGAGAAATTTGTTTACTTGAGATTAGCATTGTTGGGTTTCCAAATCAGTAATATAAGTGGTGACTTTAGAATTAGCTGTTTGATAGAAACGGTATAGAACTAACGATAAAGTTGTTTGCTTGAGATTAGCATTTTTGGGTTTCCAAATCAGGGAATATGTCTGTTAGAAAACTCTTTATATTCAATAAAAATTGTCTCTCGTGATTATTAAGATCATTTGCCTCTTGCTGCAAAATTTTTTTCTCTTGGTATGACACAACTTCAACATCTACAATCACACAATGGAAGTCTATGCCTTCTTCTTTTGACTTGTTGTCAGGGAACCATTAACTTATTTTGATTTTTGGGTTTCCTACAATTATGTATCATAACCTTGCTACCTTCATATTCTTCAGTTCTGTCAATTGTCTCTTGAATATATACTCTAGCACTATCTTAGTGCATTGGACAATCATTTTTGTCATTTGCAGGGCAACACTTCTTTTAACAGATATGAGAAATACATTTGGCTCAAATGAATGCAAACTACTTTGCATTAATTCTTCTCGGGAAAGGCAAATGGAACATCATGATAGCCCATGGTCTCTCCATGTATGTTACTTTCAAGCATTCTTATTCATCATCTTGGAACGCACAATATCTTTTCTCTCTGTGCCATCATCATCATTATCATTATCATCATTATCGTCATTAGGTTCTTCTTCTTCTTCTTCTTCAGCTTCTTATTCTTCTCCTCCTTTTCTCTTTGATTATATGGTTCATGTTACCTCTATGATAGATATCTGACTCTTCTCCCGGTGAACATCTTGGTCGTTTCCTTAACATTGATGATATTAATGAGGTAAATTGTTTCTTTCTGTTGTTAATTCCTCTTCTGAAGTATATTTCAACTTTTTTGCATGTGATATATATATTTTTAATTGTACTGAGTTCATAAATCTGGGAACAGATAAAAGATCTGATGCAAGAAATATCAACCAAACAAATTATTCCATACATGGAGCAAAAAGTTCGTGTGCTCAATCAACAGGTCGTGATTTTAGGCACTTTATTCTTTTCTATTTTTCCTGTTTTGAAACGTCTGCAATTGTCTTATATAATATGCTACTTGTCTTCCCTTTATATATATGCATATACATACAAACATATATAAATATATGCGTATCTGACTTTTCCTTCCATTGTCTTCATCTTTTGTTTTTCTCATTCTCGACCATGTTTAGATTTCTGCCACAAGGAAAGGTTTTAGAAACCAGATAAAAAACTTATGGTGGAGAAAAGGAAAAGATGAAACAGCGGATTCTCCCAGTGGCCCCACGTATGTTGCACCTTATGTTCTTTGACTGTCAATATCACAGGTTTTTACTTATTTTATTTTGGTTTTTTCTAAATTAGGTTTTGCATTTACTGTTGAAGGTATACCTTTAGCTCTAATGAGTCCCAGATTAGAATCCTTGGGGATTATGCCTTTATGCTACGTGATTATGAACTTGCATTGTCAAACTACCGGCTTATTTCCACAGATTATAAGCTTGATAAAGCTTGGAAGCATTATGCTGGTGTGCAGGTAGCATCTGATCATTGAATTCTTTCTCTTAAGATTCCATTAATTTGGTCTTTTTGATAATGATTCTATATCAATATGCTGGAGTTTAGATATTAGAAGTAGCAGGCTTGGGAATCTGGTAGTCTCATATTATTAAATTTCTGTCTATACTATTTTGTTGTGACTAGCCATGTTATATGTGTTGAATTGAAGGCGAGGTTATCAGAGGTTTCATGTTTTTCAATAAATTTGTTCCATTTTAGTAGTGTGCATGACATCAATGTTTTATGGATATGCTTGAATGTTTGACATTTCAGCTTTGTGTTCTGTTGACTATATGTATTGTGGCATGTGAGAAATTCTTTACTTGAATTGTTATTTTTGTTTTCTTATCTGTCTTATGTTCTTAGTTTCAGTCCTTCTTAATGGTGTAGTATCTTACCTTGCCAATCATCTTGTCTAGAACATCTTTGATATTTTAATTTATTCCTGCAGGAAATGATGGGGCTTACTTACTTCATGTTGGATCAATCAAGAAAGGATGCAGAGTATTGCATGGAAAATGCATTCAATACTTACCTGGTATGTGTAGATTGTTCTTGCTATGTCCTGTGGATTCTATATTTCAGTTAGTCTGCATAATATGTTTAACCATGTTGAATATGGCGTTCCTTTAGAAAATTGGAGCTGCTGGTCAGCAAAATGCTACACGCTGTGGTCTTTGGTGGATTGAAATGCTAAAGACAAGAGATCAGTATAAAGAAGCTGCCACTGTTTACTTCCGTATTTGCAGTGAGGTGATGCCTATGCTGTCTTGCAACCTGAAAGTGGTCAACAATACATTGTTTTCTGTTGCTGACAGGTTTCTTCTCGTAGGAACCGTTGCATTCCGCTGTTATGCTTGAGCAGGCATCTTACTGCTTCTTGTTGTCCCAACCTCCCATGCTACACAAGTATGGATTTCATCTTGTTCTCTCAGGAGATCTATATAGGAAATGTGACCAGGTACCCAACGTAGTTCAAGTTTCTTTCTATAATTATTACACATTTTTTTTTTTTCTGAAAATTTTCCTTTTTTCCTAGATTAAACATGCAATTCGCACATATAGAAGTGCAACATCTGTATATAAGGGAACCACATGGAGCTACATCAAGGATCATGTTCATTTCCATATAGGACAGTGAGTTATTTCAACTGATTCGACTGGAGATTGCCTGACAATTTTTTAAAACACTTTGTATTTTAAATGTTTCTGAACCCAAAAAAAAAAAAAAATTGGCGCAGGTGGTATGGTATACTTGGGATGTATGATGTTGCTGTGAAACATATGTTGGAAGTCCTTGCTTGTACGCATCAATCAAAGACAACGCAGGAATTATTCCTAAGAGACTTTCTCCAAATTGTTCAGGTGACTTAGCTCTAATTGTTTCCATTCTTGCTTCTTGGATATTGTAAGATAAGTTAAACTCCAAATTCATATTTCCTGAACTTTCAATTTAACTCTTTTTTCTTTTTCAATTTGAGCTTGGCATTTGAATGTGATCTTAACCATTGCACATATGCCAACTTATGTTTAGCACTTTGTATCTTCAGATGAGAGCTCAATTATCGTTTAATTTAGCTCATACTAGGAAAATGCAAGACTTGGATGTTTCATTTCCAAGCTCTAATTCATAAGTTGGTAAAGTACGATTGAAGTCTTCATAGCTTCTTGTTTCTAGCAAAACTTCTCTGGATTTAGCTTCAAAGATTGATGTTGGTTGATAAAAGCATAATAGATCTATTGGATAGTATTTTATTATGTGATATTGTAAAATTGTGAGTGTGATGGCATAATTGAAAGTAAGGTCTTAGTACTAATCTTGTTTTCCAAAATTGGTCAAAAATAATTTTAATTGCGAAGAGAATATAGAAAAATGGATGCAGTTTGCCTACAATCCAATTGGAGGATTCTCTAAAACTAAATTCGTACTACATCCAATTTTTATTGAAAATAGTAAAACTATAGGTCTTAATACGTTTGTAAATGTACCACAGTATTCGCCTATGCCAACTTTCTTGATATATTGTGTGAAACGTCTTAGAAGTGTATCTGTGGTCCATGCTGAACAATACACCTTAAAATCTTTTTAGACTACTAATATACATGTCATCTTTGGTCCTCTCCATCAAGGTATATGATTTAATGATAGCTTTACAGAAAGCCAATCCCATATGTACTAAATACAAGATATTGTACTCAACTCAAGACTTAAAACTTATCAGGTGAACTTTGAGGATGGATTCATATTTTAACTTAACAATAACCTTTGAGGTATATTAGATAGTGGACAATTTTTTCTGGTTTGAGCCAAAGGATTGTCTACAGCCTTGAGGAGATCTCCTTTGTTGTGATTTACTCCTTCTTCACTGAATGAGTTCTTAGGGTAGATACAGATAAATTTTTCCAAATATTTGTTCTTTTTATAATTGATAAACTGCACCCAAGTCCACTCCAAAAATGCACCTAAAGCCCAAAACGGAGGATGATTGCTCAAGTCTTACAAAGAATATTAGGCTCTTAGTCATAGACAACGTGGGATATTAAAACACTTGACACAAGTTTATGAGTTGCCTGTTCTTGATAGGAAGACCGTGGTGCAAGTTTATCAAGGACTTGCTGGGAGCTTCAAGTCTTCAGTCCCACATTTACATTTTATGTGCTCCTAGATCATGGACATTGCTATTGTTCTTAGTCCAGATGGTGAGCTATGTTGTCCTTCACATCATCTACTAGCAAAAGCATTGTTAGCCTTGGAATCGGAGAGTTCCAATGTTACAGTTCCGGGTTACAGAACGAGTTATAGGTTGGCTGGTGTGTTTAGAGTGATTGGGGTTAACAGGTACTAGGGGATGACATGATGGTAACAATGCCCTATGGTGTTAAGTTTGAGTGTTGAAGAAACTGAGAACTTTCTTGAGTTTAGAAGTACCCAATGGGAGTTGTTATGGAATTCTTGACTACCTTCTTTATTAGCTGAAAACCCTTAAATACAGGAATGGAAAACTAACTCCCTAATACTAGAAAAGGAAATGGAAAGTGGAGACTAAAATGTGAAAATGGTGGCTAACCTCCTAACAAACTATGAAACATCTGGGAAATATGACTAAACTTATTTCAGCCGGATGACATGCCCTAAATTTGCCATGTGTGAATCTGTTGTAGACTTTAGGACTGCTAATATCCAATGCTGTAATAAAGACATGATTAAACTTCTCAAGCAACATGCTGAATCTACCGGTAGCCCCTTCTGGGGGCTTGGTGGTCTTCATGATGCACCCAGTTATGATTAGTTTCTGCACTTGAACAGTGGATATTTTCTTCTTTCCTGGTATTCAAGCCAACTGTTGTCTCATGGAAATGTTTGCTCTTCTTTCCTAACTGCCCTCAGAGGCCCTCTTGTATCCGTGTAGTGCTTCTGAATTAACACTGTTTTCTACAACACTGCCAACAGAGATGGCTATGAAGCAGTTGTACAGATGCTTGCTGGGATTCATGCAAAATGATCTTACCAGAAACTGAAATCTGGTGTGTCTGCATGCTGTAGGTGGCCTACAACGCTGGCATCTGTGGGAGGTCCAGCATTGAGTGATTCTGATACCATAATAGAACTCGCCTTACTCCACCTCAAAAGGCATCTTAAGTGGAGGGGAGTTGCCCAAGCCTTATAAGGCTAATTAGGCTTTTGCTCTTAGTGGATGTTGGATATCAACAAACTTAAGAATAATTATGCTTTCTAATGTAGGAACAAAAATTTGGTGATCTCTTGATTATACTTGTTGAGATTCTACCAAGACCAAGCATGGAAAGAAATGTTCTTTTCTTTTTTGCATTAGACGCATTACTGGAACCATATTTACAGACCTAATTCTTATCATTTCATAACTAACTCATGTTTTTAATTTAGTTTCACATCGTTCATCAGCATGAGCAAGGAAATTTGTTTTCTGCCTTTCTGGCGACATCTTTTCTAAATTCAAGTTTATTATGCCTGGAAAATGCAGAATACTGGGAAAATGTTTGAAGTATTGGGACTTCAGTTACCTGTTATCAAAACCTCATCGCTTAAGGTTATTTATGAAGACCATCGAACATATGCATCGGCTACAGCAGTAAGTTGAATTTATTCTTATGTTTTCAAACTATGGGAATTGTATGAACAAGTACTCTCTCTGTTTGTCTTTTACTTTTTTGTGTTCAATGTTCATACATTAAGGCAGCTTCAGATTCCATTAGGTTAATTGACAACAATAAATGTTAAATGCATTTTCTTAGTAGGGAATGCAGTAAATTATTGGTTCAATTTCTTATGGTTGGACATAAGCACTTTTTGTTAAGAAATAGCATGAATGTCATCTGATGATGCAAATGGAAGCAAAACAATAAATGTGATTGCATTATCTTAGGAGGGATGCAGTAAATTATTGGCTCAATTTCTTATGGTTGGACATATGCACTTTTTGTTAAGAAATAACGTGAATGTCATCTGGTGATGTGAATGGAAGCAAAGTAGTAACAAGTTCTGCTCCGTCATGTAATTTTCCTTTTGCAAAGCCATATGCTTTACACTTATGTTGTCAGTACTAATTACCAATTCTTTAATGGAATAGTCCGGGGAAAATTCTTTAGATATGAGTTGTAGCTGATAGTAAATTTCCTTCCAACTTTGCAGGCTAGTGTTACAGAAAGCTTTTGGCATTCATTGGAGGAGGATATAGTTCCATCATTGCCTGCATCGAGGACTAACTGGTTGGAAGTACAATCAAAGCTTCTACCAAAATTGTATAAAGAATCCAACATTTGTGTAGCTGGAGGTATGTACATTGCATGTAAAGTTGTGCAATGTGTGTAACATAGTTATTAGTTATTCTTAACCTATATTACACGAGGTGTAGATCCCTTTGGAAGAGAGGAACTTTGTGATAATGAGCACCCATATTTATTTATTTTTTTAATGGATCTCTGCAGAAGAGATTAAGGTTGATATTGAATTTGAGAACCCCCTGAAAATACCCATTTCAATTTCTGGCGTTTCTCTGGTATGCGAGCATTCTGCAAGTTTAGATGCAGTAAAACCCAGTGAGTATACTTGAGTCTCTGTAGATGTTTGTTTAATGTTTTGTGGTGTATTTAGTTGGCAAAGTTCTTGATAGATTTTTGTGACAATGATGCAGATGCAAACAGTCCTTCTGAACCTTTGGAAGATGTAGATAAAAAGTTGGGGTATGTATTTGAACATTTCATCATATCTTTCCCGTAGACTTTCCTTTTATGTGGGGTTCTCTTGTTATTTTTTTAGGTTCTCTTGCTATTTGTTTCTGTTTCTTTTTATCTACATTCAATCATTAAATTTATGTTTTGCTTTGTGCCTTTCAGGGAAACCAGCTCCAGCATTTCTCAGTTTACTTGTTCAGAGGTCAACTTGTCATTGGGAGGGGGTCAAAGCAATTTGGTGAGTCCCTGGAACAAATTAGTTGAGGGACTTTTTCCTGTTTGACTGAGTTAAGAGTTTTTTATTAGGTTTTACATGTAGGTTACCTTGTGATAAATCTTAGCATGAAAGTGAATTAATTGAGTAGTGTGATACTTGGCCCTTTTCTTGCTAATTTTGTCTCCCAAATTATCATGCATATGTTTACCTCCATCTGGTATTTTATGTCATTCCTAGTTGCATTTGGCTCGGATAAAATAAAAATGTTGTACCTGTTCTGTACATGTGAAATGATGGAAATCTAGTACAAAAATATCTGTTGGTTCCTACTTTGAACCTTTATTCATTGAGATTTAGATTAAGACACTCCAAAGATTGGTTAACATGTACAAGCTCATTAATCAGGTGCTTACTCGTAATTCTTTGATAAAAACATTAAAAAAGTGATTGCTCTGTTGTGCGAGCCGTGTAAAAAGGCATTGATTGTGATAATACATGATCACGTATGCTTGAATCTGTGAATTCCTCAGATCTCTCTTCTTTCCATTTGTTGGACAGAAGTAATACAAGTGAATCCTTTGTGTTAAGTAACCAGAAAATCTATTAAAACCAGTTTGCATTTGGAAAAGTTAGTGATAGTTAACATATCATGCTTTCATGTACCTTAGCGAAATAACTTATTGGTAAGCAATCCGTTACTTAACTCCTTGTCATGATTTGTTTCTGTTCACATCTACTTTCTTTTGAGTTCTGGGCATTAACAATCTCATTTTCCTATTCAGGTCCAACTGTCAGTTACTCCAAAAATTGAAGGCATTCTGAACATTGTTGGTGTTAGATGGAAGTTGTCGAGATCTGTGGTCGGTTTCTACAACTTTGACGGCAATGTGAAGAAGAAAAGTTCCAAAGGAAGGAAAAAAACTAAGGTTTCATCTAATGGTGACCTGAAGTTTGTAGTGATCAAGGTGGGTTATGATTCTTCTTCCCCTTATCCTTTTCTCTTCCCCAAACAAATTGAACTATGAAAAAATTGCCCTAATTCAATATAGACTCAGTTGGAGAAATTTCTTCTTAGTCTACATTCATTCCTGACCAGAGTCTACCCAAGCTTGAAGGCTTGATATCTGCTCTACCCGAAAAGCTATATGCAGGAAATTTACGTCATCTTGTTTTGGAGTTGAAGAACCAGTCAGAGATTTCTGTTAAGGTATTCTTCTTCTCACTCCCAGTGCCTTGCTCTCTCTGTCAATTTTCTGGATGTCCTAGTGACCCTTAATTTTGGGTAACATGCATTTATCTCCCAACTAGGTGTTGTGCAATCTCTCAATTGCTAAGAATCATACCAGAGTTGCCTTTTAGGCAGCTGTTCTGATGATTTAAGTGCTCTACTGTTGATTTAACAGTCTTAAGTGAAAAGGTTGTCAAAGCATTATCCTGGCATATCTATAAGTTATTTTGCCTATTTATCTGTATGTAAGATGCATTGGTGAACATTTCTGATTTATGATATTCATTGCAGAATCTGAAGATAAAGGTCAGTCAACCTAGATTTCTTAGTATTGGGCGCGAAGACGATTTAAATGTAGACATTCCTTCTTCCTTAGAAAAGAAGGGAAATATTGAACAAAAGGGTGTAAGCATTAATCAGAAGAATGTTTCTCATGGTGTTTTTCATTTTCCAGAGGTCAGTGCTGCAAGCCATCTGTGTTTTTGCATTTTTCCTTTCCTATGGTTGGGAGACGGGCCATATGGGGTGGGAAACGTGTATTATATCCTACCATTTTCTCTCTTAAGATTACCTCTGCAATGGATATTAGGATGTATCAATACAAGCGGGAGCACCCTTTTCATGGCCTCTTTGGTTTCGAGCTGCAGTCCCTGGAAACTTTTCTTTGCACATAGTTATATACTATGAGATGGGAGATGAATCAAGTGGCATGAAATACCGCACTTTACGCATGCATTATAATCTTCAGGTATGCAATTGAGTATCTGCATGAATATTCTTGGGTTGTTTCTTCATTTGCTTGATAGGAAGCTTGGGCTCAGATCAAACTTCTGGAGTATAATCCACAAAAATCAATTGATTTACTGGAGCGTAGGTAGATGCTAGCCTGAATAAATCTGGCATATATCCTTGGTGCTGGTCTATGGCAGCATTAGATTTCTCCTATATAAATCTTGTGAGATTGATGCACTTAGTTTTCTTGTTCACTCTTGTTATCAAGAATTACATTGATGCATACAATCCTTGATTTGTGGAACAGTAAGAAGATATTTTTTGTATGATGTTATATTTAATTCAACCAATTTCACTTTCAAAAATCACCATGCGCTAAAATTATTATGTGATAGGTGTTACCATCAGTGGACGTATCATTTAGGATTGGTCCTTGCCAATCAAGATTGCACGACTTCCTTGTCCGCATGGACATTGTCAATAAAACAAGCTCCGAGAGTTTCGAACTTTATCAGTTGTCATCTGTTGGACACCAATGGGAAATTTCACTACTTCAACCTGTCGAAACCATCTTCCCATCAAAATCTTTGATTCCTGGCCAGGCATTGTCATGTTTCTTTAAGCTCAAGGTTGGTATAAGAACTTGCACTCCCAAATTAGCATTGCTCAGTTTGTTGGTTGATGTACTACCCTTCCCTACTGTTATAGTTAAAAATGAAGACCCCATACTGTTTGATGCTTTGACGTGTTATATCAATTTTATTATTATACTCTGCCATGAATAGCGCTAAAATTCCAATTTCACAATTCCTGCCTTCTAGATGTATTTGTTCTGCTTTTTGCTACATGTGTTGATGTGCAGGACTTCATGTCATTTGATCATGTAATAAATGGTTTAGAATGCTGGCAGTTTTGTGCAATAATTTGATCTATAATTTCATATTTTGCTTAAATTAAACTGATAATACCTTGTATTATTCTGGTAGAGTTGTCAAAAGTCATTAGCAACTGAAGAAAATCTCTCTTCTGGTTCCGCTCTCCCTGGACATGATGTAATGCTGGTTTCTGAGAGTAGCAATGCAGTGCTTTTTGATATATCTTGCTCACCTTTGGCTGATTTCCATGCTTGTGAAAGATTGCAGAACGGAATGTCTATTCAGGTCGGTAATGCGATGTGATCAATGTTCTTGTTGGCTTTTGTTATTGCCTTCACACTGTCATTTTGACACCACCGACATCACTGTATTGGTCAATTTCCTGCAAAGTTTAAATCATCGTTAACTGTGAAATCCCAATTTAAAACGTGCATGTACGCGTCTTATTTGTTGGGAATTGATTTATGAAAAGTTGGTGGTTTGTCATTTGTTGTAATTGAATTATAGTTTTAAGTTTTTCATTTATTTGTATTCTGCTGTTCTGGAGGCTATTTTAACTTTTAGTTTTTGCATGTATCAGGATGCTTCAGATAAAGTGGACTTCATTTTGATATCTCGACAGTTGAAAGGTGAAAGTGAGCATGGAATATCAGAACCACCTCATCTCTTTTCCCATCACGCATGTCACTGCAGGTAAGATTTGTAAAAGCATTGAGCATTGAAGTACTATTCTGTATTCCATCTTTTTGTTGACCTAAAGTTGTTTGTCTTCAGTACTGCAAGAACAAGCCCGATATCATGGATAATAGATGGCCCTCGTCTCAGTCAACATGACTTTTCTTCATCATTCTGCGAAATAAACTTAAGGATGACAATTTACAACTCATCTCATAGCATTGCATCTGTTACCATGAACAGCATTGATTTTGCTGCTGAAAATGGTGAATCGAGTGATACCAGTGCAGTTATTTCTAGAAGCCAAGCAGGGTGGTATGATGTGTCTCCGGTGGATGGCATCAAGGTCACTTCCGATGGTCTTGGACGAACTGGAGACCCAATCTCACCAGAAAGTGTCTCTCCATTCATTTGGTGTAGCTCAAGCTCCGTAAGGATGCAACTTGAGCCAATGTCATCGACTGAAGTTCCTCTTAAGATTTGCGTATTCTCCCCTGGTACATATGATCTATCAAACTATGTTCTGAATTGGAATATTCGGCCAATTAACAGCAGTCAAGAAGATTCGTACAAAAGACATTCTTCCGGGAGAAGCCCAGGATACCCATACTATGTCACTGTCCTCCAATCTGATCGAGATTCTTAGTTGCCAGCCTTCCTTCCACACGTCAGATAAGTTTGTCTAGACTGTGGTACATTTTGTAACTTTAGCTTGTAAAGTATTTTTAAATGTATTTGTTATCTTCCTTTAGAAGAATAGGAATGAAGAAAAGGCTTTATTGAAGTAAGAAACAAACTCCATTACTATTTTTGTCCATGGAAGAATAATAGGGAAAAAGAAAAGTGAATTAGATCACTGACCGTGTTTTTGTGATGGAAATATTTTTACCATTCTTTGCCAAATTTGAGTTGTTTTCTTCATATGCCTCTTGATTACTAAACGGACAGCGACAATTGTGTTCAATGTTTCTTAAGTTGATATTTCCTTAAAGTTGTATATTATCTGTCCAACTTTTTTTGTTTTTTCTTTTTTTGTGTTCCTAGATATCAATATATTTTCCAAAATTGCCACAATGTGATCTTAAAACCTTGAATATTGAAGTGCCGATATTTGTTTCTTTGATGAGGCCTCACGTTCGAAGAAAGAAAATCATATTTTTTTGGTTTTGCCTTGCATTAAAATAAGCCAGAAGGTTATGGATTATCGATTGGGTGATTTCCATGATCAGAAATTTCCTCACAGAATCCACTAACGTGATTAACAACGTTGCTATTTGAAAGACGTATCATTCTTGATTACTAGCATGGTTTCTGGTATGCGGGTCACCTCATCATTTATTTAACAATCATTCATTAAGATATCAATTTTATTGTTCATACTTGATCCACATCCGTGAAGAGGGCTCTAAAATCACATTGACCAAGCTTTTTCTATAAATGATTGGTTTAACAAAGAGCTCCTAGTTTATGCCTCTAATGGAAAACGCAACTCTACTAACTAGTCAGCTAACTCTTACGCTTTCCTTTTCTTTTCAATTAATGCATGCAATTGGGCTGAGGACAAGTTGCGTGGTGGTTAAGATTCAATTCAGAAGTCAAATTATATTATATGTAAATTCACCTCAACGTTAGGAATTGGGTGAGAAACGTTTTGAGCTGCGCAAGTAAGATCTTTGCATGAGTAGGAGGTTTTTTAAATTATGACTCCCATTCCATAATGTCTTGTGAATAGTAGTAGAAAAGGAGATCGAGCCGAAGCAGAAAAACATGTATGTGTAGAGAGTTGAGAAGGAAGACTACGAATACGTTTCTCATTTATAGTAAGGAGAAATGATAGAATTTAAGAGTGGAAGCAGCATATAAGGCGACAGTAATGTTTATCATCATTATCATTAACATCCAGTTGAAGTCCTGCTAAAGCGTAAGTCAGAAAAGGTCTGATAGTACTTAGCTTTATCCCTACCTAGTAGATAAGTTGTTTTCAGTAGATTCACATACAATACGTCATGACAATATTACAAAATTATAAATGAATGTGTGTAAATATACAAAAAAATAGAATAACTGAATAATTAAATCAAATAAACATAAAAGGTAACAAAAATAATTAATTGCAAAATTGCAAAAAATACAAAAAATAAAAAATAAAAAATAATAAAGAGAAACAATTAAAAAAATATAGATAAGGCAATACAAAATAATGTATGTACAAAACATGTTAATGATTGACAATAAATGGTAGGACAAATTACATACAAAAAAAAACCCGTAAAAGAGTAACTCCAACTAGGCCTGTCACAACGTTAATTACGCTAAGTAGGAAACTAACTAAGAGGTAAGTACTATACAATAAATGAAAAGATAGAGTTTAATATAACCTACAAGAATGTGAATGTCCTCTTTAAGAGAAAACCTTATATAACTAATATTTAACTTGAAACCCTTCCTCAAACTAAGGAATAAATGTTTGTTATTACCCACTAAGAAATAATATCATCGAAACTTGAAATGTTTAACCCTACATTAGAACATTAGTTAGTTGGCTCTCTTATGGAATATATGACATGTGTACGAGCCCTTCCATTAATTTCATCGAACCAATCTCAACATGCTTTATCTTATCATGTTAGATAGGATTATGAGCAATATTGATGACTGATTTATTATCACAGTAGAGTTTCATAAGAACTTCCCACTTTCAAGTCATCTAAAAATAATTTTTAACCGCAACAACTTGCACAAGCTGTAAACAAATGTTATAAACTCTGATTATATTGATGATCTAGCTACAACATTTTATGTCTTTCTTCTCCAAGTTACCCGAATTTTCTCTAAGGAAAATACTACCTATGGTTAATATTCAGTCCACTATAGATCTCGCACGAATCTTCATCAATATAAGTTCCTAGGTTGAGATAATCATTCCTCTAAACAAAATTCTTTTCCTTAGGTTGCCTTTCGAAAGAATTTAAGACTTCAAAGAATATTTTTTGCAATTGCTTGTTTAAAAATGTACAAAATAGTCAATTATGTACATATTACTCTAACAACTGAAAAAAAAATAGCGAGATCTCATGATTATAGGATATTCTAAGGACAATCAAAACCCATGAATATATGACATCCTAACTAAGTAAGAAATTGTAAAAAGATATAAAATCCTAAAATAATCATGTTGCTCCATACTTCCCCTCAAGCTAGTGAATATGTATTATCTACTCTTAACTTAGATAATGTCGGCCCCATAAAAATTTCTGCATTGAACTTAAACATGATATCTTATGAAATGAAGACATGAGAAAAAAATGAGGGCAATTTCAGTATATGGCAGAAATAACAAGGGTAAAGTGGACTTTTGGGACAGGTATGGTGAACATGTCCTTATGGAAGAAGGCAGCATGAATGAAGAAGCAAAAACAACAGAAGCAGGGAAGCATTCGGATGAGAGTGGGAAAGAAAAGAGTTGTGAGATAAGTTGAGATTTCTGTAAAGCTT
>JAOQMS010000005.1:39386242-39400128 GCA_027563885.1 Erythroxylum longipes | reverse complement strand
CTAAAATAATTACTCAAAATTATAAATTATAAATCATCAATTCATCTGATTTTTATCGTAAGATAGAGGCTGAGTCCCACGTAATTATATAGTTAAAAATGACTAGCACTGAATTAAAAAACAAAAAAGGACACAAAAGAAAGATTTGGTGCCAGACAAATATAAATTGATAATATGTAAAATGTGTTCTTAGTGCTAAAATAATTACTCAAAATTATAAATTATAAATCATCAATTCATCTGATTTTTATCGTAAGATAGAGGCTGAGTCCAGTTCTGAGTTCGACCAATTCTGAATCATTTTCATTTCTTTGTAATTTAACTTACAAGAGAGAATTCCACGCCTGTTATTACCCATCACCCGCATCCCAAGTACGATACGGTACCCAGTAAGCAACAAAAGCCCATATATGAGCTGAGCTGAGCTGAGCTGGATCAGACAGATAGCAAGGGACTCAACCCAATCGATTGCTGTTCTTAGGGTCTAAACCATTTGGATTTAATCCTCCATTCTCTTCTTCCGCTCCCTGCGCTATGGGGACTCTGAGAATGATAGGCAAGTGTATCACTTGAAACTCAACAATTACCTATTTTAAGATTCTTTGACTGACAATATGCATCAAAGTACCTGTCTCTCTAACAATCGTTTCATTTCCATTTTGGGTCTCTCAAAGCAGATGTCGCTGTAAACTTCACAGGTCAGTCAGGCATTTCATCGAACAATTTTGTTCATAACCTTTACTCTTCTAACTCATTTCTCTTTTATTTTCTTCTGATGCAACTGAGAAATGATTTTTCAAATTTATGCAGATGGTATGTTCAAAGGAATTTACAACGGCAAGCAACACCATGTAGCTGATATAGCTACTGTGCTAAGACGTGCTTGGAGTGCTGGTGTAGATCGAATCATCGTACGTATTTACACGTTGATACCCTTTTTAGCAGTTGTTCATTGTTGGCTTATGAAGAGACACTGACGGGGAAGTTTAAGTGTTGAATGTTATGAGACAATTGTTAGATTGCTTGATGAAAATGTAAAAGGATTTGCTTTGTAAACTTGTGTCTGTCTTTTCCTAGTTTTATATGTAATATCTATTGGTTTATGGATGCAGGTGACTGGTGGATCCCTTGAGGAGTCAAAGGAAGCGCTGGCCATAGCTGAGACAGATGGTTTGTCCATAGTTATTTTTCGTTAGAGCACGATGCATTCTCTTCTCTGTCTTCAGTACTGTTGGGTAGGGGGGTATTGTTTATTCAAAGTAAGTTCTTTGGCACAGGAAGACTTTTCTGTACAGTTGGTGTACACCCCACAAGATGCAAGGTCTGGCGGTTTCTTTCCTAAAGTTTCTACTTTTGGAAAATTTAATGTGTTGTGTTCCAATTATGGATAATGGTGATTTTCTTGGAGATTGCTATCTCAGTTGAGCTTATTCATTTATCACGTAGGAATTTGAGGAGAGTGGCGATCCAGAAAAATATTTCCAGGCTCTCTTATCATTAGCCAAGGAAGGAATTCAGAAGGGAAAGGTACTTACTAATCTTTCTTCTTCATAAACATGACACTTCACAACCATGATTTTGTCTTTAAAGTGTAGAATACCGTCAGTGTAACTAAATGACTTGAGGATTATGATCTTATATGGTTTGATTTTTCTTCAATTCGATCATACAAATTCTGTGATCTGTGCTACTGTAAATTGCTGAGTGCTTGTATATGGCACTTGACAATCAGCATCTTTCGCATGAAACAGTTAATGATTGACAAATAATTCTTTTGCTCTCTAAATTCTAATTGTTCTTGGAACAGTGTAATGAAAATCACCGTTGTAGTTGTATCATTCTTTTAACTGCTTTACATGAAAAGGTTGTAGCAATTGGTGAGTGTGGATTGGATTATGATAGACTTCACTTTTGCCCATCAGAGATTCAAAAGAAGTAAGCTTTTTTCCAACTGCAATATTTTCTTGAAGCCCATATACGTCCACAGCTTGTTCCCCATATAATCATGTAATGACATTATGCCACTATTACTCGTATTAAAAATGTAGGTATTTTGAGAAGCAGTTTGAATTAGCATCCGAGACAAAACTGCCTATGTTTTTACATATGCGAGCAGCTGCTGAAGATTTCTGTGAAATTGTAGAGCGTAATAAAGATAGGTAACTTTTGTCTACATCATAGACAAGCGACCTAATTATGCCTGTTAAAATGTTGCTTTATACCAAATGTGCCTCATGACTGTTTTGGGTTCACCTGCAGTCTTATGCATAACTGGTTAGTTGATAACCAACTATCTATGCCTCAAAATACACAAAGTTTTCACTTCAATGCTTTATTTGAAACGTTCCCTATGAGTGTTTGTGCGGGCAGTGCATGATGATGTGATTTCTCTTCCAATTTCACAGGTTCATTGCTGGTGTGACACATTCATTTACTGATAGTGCAGAAGATCGCAATAAACTTCTTTCATTTAATAATATGTATATAGGTAAAAGAGTTACTGCTTCCTGTGGTAGCATTAGTAACTTGTATCTTATTGCATTTTCATCTCAAATTAGTTTAGGGACAAATTACATGGTAGAGGCATTACCTGTCCCTGAATATTGGCAGTGTTAAGAATTACAAAATCAGAATAAATGTTGCTCACTAAAAATATGGGGAACGAGAAGAGTTCTAGTGAATCTTGTATTTCCTCAATATTTCTTCATTTTACGAGTTTGAAATTGATATATTTATTAGTGGGATTACTGCAATGTGAGATTTAAACTATAGTGCCGATGTATGATTCGAAGGCTTATTGGTTATCACTTCGGAGGGAAATTTCTATAAACCTTAAGATTTGAAATCATTATCGATACTAAATGGCTGAAGTTTCGGAGAGTCACTTAGATGAAGATAATGCTTACCTGGAGATCTAAATTTGGTTTGTTTCTCTCTCTCTCTTCAAAACTGCTACGTTTGTAGTTCTTACTAAAATTTCCTTGGCAGGTGTCAACGGTTGTTCTTTGAGGAAAACTGAGAATCTTGACGTTGTAAGGGGCATTCCCATCGAAAGAATGATGATCGAGACAGACTCTCCTTATTGTGAAATTAAGAGCACTCATGCTGGGATTAATTTTTTAAAATCTTCGTGGCCTTCAAAGAAGAAAGAAAAATATGATCATGAGTGCATTGTCAAAGGCCGCAATGAACCTTGTTTAGTTCGGTAAGTGAATATCTCCTACATGGCTTCTCTAAATTGAGGATCGTATAACTGGGAAGAGTTCTACGTTGAAGTTTCTATTCAATTGGCATTGTTTGCAGGCAAGTGCTTGAGGTTGTGGCTGGTTGTAAAGGTGTCAGTGACATAGATCAAATGAGCAGAACCATTTACCATAATACTTGCAAGTAAGCACCTTTCAGAGCTGGCTGAATTCAACCGTGTCTTAAATGAAAAGCTTTTTTCAATTATTGATCTGTAAATGTCTTGAAGTAAATATTTTACTAATGTCTACTATATGAATAATTCTTTCCCTGAATATTGAATTATAACATGTCAAAGAGCCAGGCTTATAGTTACATACTGGATTTCGGCTCGTAATAAAAAAGTAGTTTTAACACAACCATGTTTGCCACAGGGTTTTCTTTCCCCACGACTTGGATTCTGCTGCGGATGCTCTTCTTGCTGGTCATCATGAATCTCGGTGAACTTAGAAGGTAGTTATTAGGGCGTTTTATGGAAATAGCACTGTTCTACTTTTGAAGCGTTAGTTTGAGATCTCGGGCCTCTCAGAAAAGTTAAATATATCAACGTTATTCTTGTCTTGATTTAAATATGTAACTGAAAACTGGACACGTGCTCATTAGCATCCCTTCCCAGGGTTGTCTTCTGGGATTCATGTTCATCACTATGGATAATGTAGAGCAAGTACTTGTTTCCTGTCAATGAAGAAATTGAAGTTTTTCATGTGGTGGTTTTAAATAAAAAATATCTCATATATCTCAATGGTTTAACATGTATCGCCTTGCTGCAATTGAAGTTACAGCCATAACCTTTGCTCTCCAGTCAATTTTTGCTCCTTTTGAAATTACACAAATCATTCAGTATGGAGCATTTGGAGCACCGGGAGAAAAAGAACGATCACATGAAGCAAAATCGGGTGGTACATCAGATCTTAAGATATATATACTGAGTATACCTCCATATTTGATTTAGTCTCCCATCACAGCAACAGGACTAAATCAAGTGCCAATGCCAGAGAGCAATTCACGGCTCTCAAGATCATTATTTGAAGTGGCTTCTGTCGTTGGCGGACGAGCTCTTTCTGCCGCCAAATTCAATCGCAACGGGCGCCCTTCCACCTCCTACTAGTCCAGTAACATACGAAAAGAAAAAGAAAAAGAAAAAGCTGATAAGAAAAGCTTGAATCAAGAAAGGTTCAATCAATGGTCAAGTAAAAACTTTACCTCTCCATTCATAGCATTGATAGCTGCTTCTGCAGCTTCAGCAGTTTGAAAAGAAAGGAAGCCAAAACCTCTGGATCTTCCGGTATCTTTCTCGTAGATGACTTTGGCACTTAAAAGTCCTGGTTGGTCCGCAAAAGCATCTCTAAGACTTTGAGAAGTGACGCCCCATCCAAGGTTTCCTGCATATATCTTATGCGGAGTGTCGGTGAAACCCTGGTAGCTGCTCCTTATTCTTGGCCTCATCACTTCTCTTTCCCCTCCCTTCGGCACTTCTGGGAAGTTCACTCTCACAGTTCGACCTCCAACTTGCTGTCCACCATTATTACATTACTCGCAATTAAAATTTGACATGGTTGTTCATTTTCTATTAAAAAGCACAGACATCTATGACTGATTCAGACATGAACAAATACGTTGATGAATGGTAGCTAAGTCCTGCTTCAGAATGCTCTCAAGAGATAGAAATATTAAACAGCTTCTTATAACAATGCACTTCTCTTCATGTAACAATCGAAGACAAGAAAGAAAAGTTACTACTCACCGATCCATTGAACATCTTGATTGCTTCTTTAGCTTCCTCAACACTCCCCATCGTAACAAAACCGAATCCCCTGCTCCTATCCGTAACACGATCATAAATAACCTGAACCCCATCTTCACCCATTTAAGAGGCCCGTAAAACAAACATAACTAAACATATCATCAAAATAAAGGAAGAACAAAACCTCGACATTTATGACACGACCCGCCTCCTGAAAAACGTCTGCAAGTTGGTCAGAGTTCATAGAATAAGGCAAGTTTCCCACATACAACTTCCCATCTTCATCTGACACCGTCGGTTTCAGCTCTTCCTCTTCATTCACTCCCTCTTGCTCGTACACTCCAGTTTCGACTTCTGGGTCGTCCTGAAATGAGAAGTTTTCGACGTGCGTAGCTTCGGAGTTGTCAACGGTAGAGAGAGTGCAGCGAAAATTTGGGAGAGAGGGAAGAGAAAGGAGGTTGGACTTTTGGTTGTGGAATTTGAGGGATTTTACAGGTTTACAAAAGGATTTTGACAAGAATTTGGTGGAGTTAGAGAGTGGTGAGCGAGTGAAGGAGGCGTTAGAGAGTTTAGTGTGCAGCGGAGTGGAAGCGATTGTGGAGGCTGCCATGACAAGAAGTGGAAGCAACAAATGTAAGCAGGCAATGGTTTGGGGAAAATGGAAATGAAGACAATGTGGTGGGTTTAATCATTTTGGTTCAGTGGATAAGGTTATACTTTGTTGGTTTTTGATTGGGCTGACTCAATAATGCAGCTAAGCCCATCCCAGTTTGATATCTTATTAGGCTCTGCCTCTGCGGACTGCAGCAGCAGTTCCTTCCGAACAAACAAACCGTATGTATGATTTTTGCGTTAATTCACAGGTTACAAGCCTTCCTTTCTCCTGTCCTTTTAATTCTGTAAACATTTCAGTTCTCTGCAAATTATGGAAACAGGAATGGGAATCTCTTTGGTTTTTTCATTTGATTAGTGTCCTATTGATAGTTTCAAGAGTCTTCCACATGACTCTATAGGACGATCCGAAAGCAAAGCGATGACAATTGACAATACACAGGATAAGCAACTTTCGCTGATAAAGTTAGTTATGTCGCTTACTTTTGACCTCAAGTGTTAATGTAATTTTAATCTCTGGGATAATATATATTTCTCCATAGAAATCCAAGCCACTGAAATCCTACAGAAACATAACCAAATTTCAACATGGTTTAGGATAACAAAGCATGAAGTTCATACCCTCCCTGCGATAATGGGATCACACCCACTTATTTCGTCTAGCTTCACTTTTTACAGTAGTCCATCAGATCTTAACCACTCCATTACAGCAGAACGGTTGCCTGGAATGGCAATGCATGAGCCAAGAATGATTTGCCCAACAACCAAATGGTGAAGTCAATCTTCAAGCCAAAACCCTGTCAGCAAAGAAGCTGCAACAAGAGTTTCTTTATTTGGTTGCAGCAAGGATGAATGGGGTTTTAAGTGCAAAGAAGTGCACCAACCCCATTTAGTTCCTTGCTAAACTTTGAGGTTGCAGCAATTATCGGCTGCTGCAACCCATTTATTGGACATAACAGTGCCATGTCCAACGTCCATGATGCCAGAGAACAATCGCGCCGACGGTGCAAGATGGTTGATTGGAAAGCGGTCAAGCTCGCCTCGAGAGTACAAACTACTAGTCACTTCAAAGCCTGAATGGTTAGACCTACTACTATGAGTTTCCTTAGATAGGTTGAAAGCTCTAATATCTGATTCAAGCACTTCAGAGCTCTGAGAACCAGTTGGCTGAGGAACATGTGTATCACTTTCCTTTTTCTCTGTTCCACCTTTGGCATCATTCGGATTCTTTGTGTTCAGGAAACGACCCCCACATCCTCTTGGTCGTCGCATTGCATGAAGATGGCGTGAATAGTGCATATATGGCTGTTGGACAGGGAAAAACCCACAATCATCAGCCATATAATGTCAAGAAGAAGCATTGCATTTTCGTGAGGAGAAGATAAACTCTTCATATTGTATGCTATGGAAGTGTGTGAGACATCCATCTTGACAAGTTGAAGCGAATTGGGGAACTCTTTGTATGCATTTTTTGGTGTAAAACAAGCCAAGATTTGCATATGAATCAGAGTTGTAAAATATGCGACAAAGAAAGTTTTCATTAAAAAGAAAGCACACTAGTAAATCATTGCAATAGTGCAGATACAAAACCTGTGATATCATTTCCACAAACGTATTGAATTAATAACTTTGAACTCAAAGATAACTCATATGGAAGATCATCTTAAGTCTGGCGGTGAAGTCACAGAGAAAGTTTGCCACAGAAAACATGTGAAGGTAAACTTTTGTTGACATGAATGTTCTGTGGGACAAGACCTGAGGAAGAGTTGAACATGGAATTTCACATAGTTCGATCTTTATAAGATTCGAGACAATGCGTAACGCAGACAGTACTGGATAAAATGCCAAATCAAAGAGATAAATACCTTGCGCGTTTTTGTTGCTTTGTTCTCCATTACAGCTTTTGCACGGGACTTGCGACGCCTCATGATTCCATGATACTGTTTGGCATTCACAAATATTGGTTCATCATTTGTTGCCATGTTCATTGGCAACATAATGCGCCCCTGTATTCATCACAACTAATTAACTCAGTAAATCACTCCAAAAACGATTTGTAATTTTTCAATTTTCCTACTGCATAGGCAAAGAGGTGATGACGTTACAAGGCAAATGACTCTCTTAAAGAAGGGCTAGAGGCTTGAGCTCAACAATGTCATTAGTATGGAGTTAAATAATGTTGCTTCAAATGGACGACACAATAGCAACAAGTGTACCATCACTAAGTTGCTGTATAGGACAAAATGAGCAGGATACTGACCAAACCCTGAGATCCATAAGTTGGTAGCACCCCATAGTACTGATCCAGATGTGGATACTTTGCACATATCTGCAATAATATTTCACAACGGAAGGCAATTGACTGTCATCAATCCAAATGTAAACTAATACAAATTGATAGATTGCGGAAAAACTTACCACAGGATGGCCAAACCCCAGCTCAAAATGAGTAACACATTCTGGAACGGCTGGTTGAACAAAGATGGATGCCTGAGGAGGTTTTTTTCCGGGGCATGAAGTTTTGCAGTCACCTGAAAGCAAAATAACCTATTCAATTAACCAAAACTCATACTGAAAGTGATTTAAAACATCTTGAGGAAGGAAATACGGGAATAGAAGTTTCAATCGTCGCGCAGAAATTCATCTACTTATTTTTACAAAAGAGTATAGTGGTGAAAGAATTAAACTGACACATGTATGCTGATACAACTCGTATCAAAATTTATACTGTCAGTCCTACGAAGGAAGGCGAAGAAGAAGATGAAAAACTTCCACGTTCTTCATAACATAAGCTCCCAAAAATTCAAAGGCTAAAACACTTAGAATAAGGGTACACAGAAACAGCAAGATTTCAACTTTGGGAATGACGTCTCAACTCAAGAAAGAACCAAGAGGCTTTAATTATGTAGACATGTATGGACTTTAAGGTGAAGAGTTTCAAGAAGAGCTTAGTTTCAGCTTCGTGGTTGGTAAAATGCATGAAACTTGTACTGAAATCACTCTTTCTAACAAAAGGGTTGACTTTCAATCTCTAATGTTGCAGTTTGGACTGGTGACTAACATTCAGTTTTCTACTCCTGATGTCACAACTATTACTTAACATAATCTACGTCGATCAATATTCTTTGATAGGTTGTACGTACATAATTTGCGGTGGGACCTTTTTATCAATTATACAGCCCTGACTAGAAGAAAAAGTAGGTCTACTGGGATGTTTACTGCTGAAATCAGTTAAGGACTATCACTGCTTAGCCTCCTATTCTTTATTCAATAATCCATATCAATCTCTTACCATGTATTAACACAATAAGCATAATTTGATTCAAAGATAATTGCAAGTGCAAAGTATAATTCAAGATCAGAGGACGGTAAATGGGAATGAGAAGTGAAAGGAGAAACACGAGCGGCCCTTATTGTAAGCACTTGTTCTTAAGCTCCTTGGTGCATGTATTGTGGTGGATGGAAAACTTAGCTTTTCCTACCAGAGAAGTTTTAGCTCTGTACCAGCTACCATTTGACCATAAAATAACCCTTGGTGAAGAGCCTGACTCCAATATCCTGTTGGTGGTGAAACAGGAAATGATACCAAAAAACTAAACTTTTTTAAACACAAGGGGGAAGTGTTAACTCTTAAACATACACCCAAATCACAGTACTTTGAAGTCGTAAAAAAAAGCCAGCAAATTGCCATTGAAGATCTATATTACAGAGATCAACTGCTAGATTGGTTATAAATCCATTTGGAAGAAGTATGCATGAGGTTTATGATATGCATATGTATGTGTGTATGTATGTCTATTTACAATTATATTCTAGTTAGCAGAAGAAGAGATTACTAACCAGGAAAGATAGTGAAGGGTGTAGTGGAATCCTTTTCCAGCTCAAGCTCTCTGCTTCGCCCATCCAACTTGGAGGGAACCATGACTTCTTCTCCAACGGTTGGTTTGCCCATTGATGTGGTTTTCGACTGTGGACACGTTTCTCCATGAACAGATTGAGATCCGACTACAGTACTCCACCAAGGTACTGAAGAGGACATCTGTGCAATTGAGCTGTGGACAATCCCTTCATGTTCTTTGAAGAACAAAGTTTTCATAGCCATTGGAGCAAACCCCACAATAATCTAAAATATTGATACTTCTCAACGGTTTTTGTCTTGACAGTTCAAACAGATTTCTGCAATTGTAAGAGAAGAGATGCTATTATTGCCAATTTACTTAATAGAATCTTCTTAGTTGAAAAACAAGATATCTCCAAGAAGAAGATAGAAAAAGAGTAACAATTATTCCTGGAGTTACAAAGGGATTGAAAAACTTCCTGATAAAAGAAAAGACAATAGAATTAAAGATCGTACAGAAAGAAAAGGGTCAGAGGTTTGTCAGAAATCTTAAAACTACCATCTGGCAAGATACATATACAACAGGAAGAATTAAACAGAAAAAAGAAATGGGAGAAGACACATACATGCCAGCCCAGTTGCAGCAGAAAACTGAAGTTGAAAGGAAACAAAATACCAAGTGACAGGTAAATGACAGACTAGAGCATAGATGAGAGTGAAGAAAACAAGACAGTGATAGAAATATGGAGGGTACAAAAGCTAAGATCAAGCACCAAAAAGGATACAGATGAAAAGGAAAAGACTAAAAGAGAGAGTGGATACAGATGAAAAGGAAAAGACTAAAAGAGAGTGTATAAGGAACTGAACAAGACACTCACATAAAAGTGTCAGAACCAGCAGGTTTCAAGTTCCTAGAGAGAAACTAGAGGAACCCCATTACTTTGGGAGCATGTCTGTACAATTTGAAGCAAATAACAGAGAGAAGAAAGCGAGAAAACCTACAGAGAAGAGGAGGGTAAAGATAAATAATGCACCAGAAAATTGAGTAACCAATGGCCTTTAGGTTTCATGCAGAGTTATGTACTGTGTGCAATAACTTAGTATAAAAACATATTCCCAGGAAAAATGGGCCTTTCATTGCCTACTTTGTTCATATTCTATGTCCCTAAATACTGGGGCCAGTGGCTTTGGATCCTAAATTTGAACCGAGTTGGATGCCAACACCTGTCTTCCTCTGCCTGTCTCTTCTATATTTAGCAGCATTTAACTGTCAACTGTGCACACCAAGTGTAGAAGTGGGTTACAAATGGAAAGTTCTGTAATATGAATGGTTCATACTATGGTTCCGCATACTTGATAGCTTAAAATGTAACTGAAGTGCACTACATTCTGGGTTTGAGAACTTGCGATGAAGATACCCCAGATCTGCTTATGTTGCATTCAGTGAAAAAAATTTAAGAAAAATTAAATATATATATATATTAGTGTAGAAGGGCAATTTAGGTAATACAAATAGAACTTCAGTCCAGAAAAATATACCCAACAATGCTTCTCCGAGTTCTCCGTTTTTCATACGTGTCATTATTTATTACCTAAACTTTTGTGCCTGATTTGCATTTCATGCATATCAATGTAATGTCATCCCAACACAGCACATAAGACTTATGAACCGAGTAAGTGTTTGTATCCAGTAATTTAATTGGTTTTCTAGAGGACATTGCTGTTCTAGTTGTTTGCACCGAATATGGTGAAATGACCTAATCAAGGAGGACTAGTAATTTGTTTGACCCAGGAATGAATAATTTATTTTTGTGTGTTTGTACAACCGAGAGTACACACATATATATACACAGCCAGAATGCTAAACTAAGAAACATAATAAACGTAATACATGATTTAGAGTTATCTTAGCCTTGACAGCTATATGCACATATTACAACTCATATATTTACTTAAGATGGAAAAGAATTAGCTAACTGAAGTTTGTGAATGAGATTATGAAGACATTAAGGTGAGTGAATTTTAGTTAAAAATATTTGCAAATTGATTACAAAAAGAAATAGAGAGAAGTTGAATAGCATCTTAACAAATATGTTGTTTCACAAAATGACAATCATTTTTAGTATGTCTGGTATGCTCGTGAAAAATATCATTGTGAAAGATTTGGATAGCACTACAATTATCATAGTGTAAAATAATAGGAGAAAATTATTGTGATGCCCATATGTTAGAGTAACCATCAAAGCCAAAGAAGTTCAGAGTCAATGTCAGCAAGAGCTCAATAATCAACTTCAGTATTGGACTAAGAAATCATTGTTTGTTTCTTACTTAACTAAGAGATCAAAGAGTCACTAAGAAAAGAACTATAGTCATTCGTAGAACGATGATCAGTAGGATCACGACCAAATTAGCATCAAAATAAACTCTTAAATCAAGAGATGAAATATTACAAAAGTGTAGACCACAAAATCGAGTACCTTTTATACAATGAAGAATACGAAGAATATCACTAAAATGAATGATGGGAGGAGTAGACATAAATTAATTGACTGTATGAACTACATAGGCAATATTCAGATGAGTGAGAGTAAGATATACAAGACTCCCAATTAGTTGACGATAAATAGTAATATCACGAAGAGATGTCCCATCAGTAGTAGAAAAGTGAGAATTATCCTTAATTGAAGTACTGGCAATTTTCTCATCAACAACAATTACATGAGAAATAAGATCTATGGCATATTTAGTTTAAGACAAATAATATCTAGTGGAATCAGATGACACCTTAAGACCAAGGAAATAGCTAAGACGTCTAAGATACTTTCATTTCAAATTGAATGTTAAGAAATGATTTGAGGTCAATAATGCCACATAAATCACTAGCAATAATTATCATATCATCTACATAAAGAAGCAAGAGAATGCATCCCCTATCAGTGTGGAAAATGAACAAGGCATGATTATATGGACTAGAGTGCAAACCAATCTAACTAATAGGTCAGGTGAACATAGTAAATCAAGCTCAAGGAGGGGATTGCATATAGACTATAGTGAAAATAAATTTCACTAATATATCATCATAGCTATGAAGGAGCTACATGTAGACTTCTTCATAAAGTTAACCGTTAAGAAAATCATTTTGATTTCTATTTAGAACATATGTCATTGTTTCATAACAGCAACAAAAGAAACTACATATAGACGTGATGCAAGCTATAGGAACAAATGTTTTCCTATGTAAAAACCTTAGCTATAAGGTGAGCCTTGTATGGTTTTATATATCCATCAAATTTAGTCTTAAGTTAATAAACCTATTTATATTGAACAAAAGACTTACCTAGTGATAAATCAACTAAATCTCAAGTATGAGTGCTTATGAGAGCCTATAGTTTTTTTGTCATTGCTTTTTGCTAAAGAGGGTGAGTACTAGCTCTATGATAAGTGTTAGGTTCATATAAAGAAACAATAGAAGAATAATAATGATAATCATAATGAGTGACATTGGGTTTTCTTACTTGAGTAACATGAGGGAGATAATGAAGAGGTAACAATATCTTAAAATAGAGAAGAATTGGTGGTAGGATTTATAATAGGAAGTGATTCATCAGAAGTAGGGGAAGATAAACCAACAATGTTTGATCCAGATAGTTCTACAAAAAATTTATAAACAAAAAATAATGCATCAGTTAGAAAGGAGGAAGGAGTATATCGAAGCCAAAAGGATGATAGAGTGGAGAAAATCTTATGTTCCTAGAATTTAATATGACGAGAAATTTGAAGATGTTTAGAAATAAAAGCCTAGTACTGATAACCCTTATGTTCGACATTATACCCCATGAAACAACATAACTAGGCTCAAGGTTTAATTTTTGTATTTTTAAGAGTGAAGAAGAACAAAGAAAGAACAACCAAAGACATAAAGAGAATGACGATCAAGGGTTGATTGTAAAAGCGTTTATGAGAAGAAGTGTTTTCAATAGTAAGGATAAGAATCTAATTAATAGTGTAGACAGTAGAAAGAGTTGCTTCCTCCAAGAAAGATTTTAGACCATAAGTGAATATGAAAACGGCTCAACCAGTATCTAAAATATGTCTATTTTTACATTTTGCTCGTCCATTTTGTTGAGATGTTCTTTGATAAGAATGTTGAATAATAGTCACACTATAGGATAAAAATTGAGATACTGTTAATTATTTAGACTTCGTGACATTATCAGTTCTAGGAATTTTGACAAGAAAAGAGAACTGAATTTTAACCATAGTAGCAAACTTAATATACACTTGAGATAATTCATATATGTTTTTCAAAAGAAAAATCTAGGTATAACAAGAATAATTGGTAGCGCATCATAACGTTACTCAAAATAATTTAGACCTATTACTATAGCAGTAATGAGTCTAGGTCGATCCCACAAAGAGTGTTCAGTTAGCTTTTGAAATGAAATTAAA
>JAOQMS010000005.1:39327333-39383148 GCA_027563885.1 Erythroxylum longipes | reverse complement strand
GGAAGGGGTTGTTTCGTTTTGAAATAAGAAAATAAAGTTAAACTAACTAAGAAAAGCAAATTAAAAAAACATGTAAAAATGATGAAAAGTGAGGAATTGGTTAGGGGCCCAATTCTTTGGTTTAATCTCAGCCTAGACCCTAATTAAACATATTTCATTGATTTATTGTTCTTTTACCTCTCTTTGAACTATTAGTCATAGATTAACAACAAGCTCTGTTAATCTTGATTTTTCCTTAGGTCATAGTTAATCATGAAGAGCTCGTTAATTAACCCTAACTATCGAATAACCTAGGAGATGCTCTCTAAGTTTAATTGGACAGACACCTTATGAGTAAGAAAAATATACCAATCTAAGCAATAATCACACAAGCTAGAATTATTTAACTTAAGTTATGTTATCTCTAAAAATTCGAAACCATTAATTGCCACAAATAAATAAGAAAAACAACGATTACATATTATATTCAATTCTAGCAATGATTCTTACATAAAAATAATCAAATAGGGTATTCAATCATTCTTACATAAGATCCAAATATTAAACATAGGATAACATAATCAATCTATAAGAAAAAGAACAACAAACAATGAAAGAAATGCTTAACCGAATTGTTGGCGTCGATTGCACCTCCGAACTGGCATAAAAAAAGCTATCTCTCCATGGGTCTTTCACGATTGAGAGCTTCCATAGCCCTCTTTGCGTTCTCCTGAGAGCACCTTCGCTTTAGCCCAATCGACAACACATCAAAACCTTTCATCCCTCTTCGGTCACTATATAAATGATGCTTTTATATTAAAAAGTAGGGTTCGAGTGAGCTATAAGTGTCTCACAGGTGTGCATGATATTGTCACAGGCCACCTTAGTTGAGGCTCACGATCGTGAGCCTCATGCGCATGAGCGTGACAATTTCACACCCATGACACGTTTTGTCATGGACGTGAGATATGTCTCACAATCATAACAAATCATGCATGGTCGTGAGTTGGTTCAACACTCTTCATGCTCTTCATTTTACATATTTTCCTGTCTTCTCTTGCTCTAATCCTTCTTATTCTTACTCCATGAAGACAAGTAGGTGTGATTCTTAAGAACACAACTTAAATATAGTGCTTTCGACTCAATTTAGCTCTTTTGCATCTAAATTGTACCTAAAATCATATAAGAACTATGGTGAGTATCTTAAGCATTTTCATATCATTAATCAGTAAGTATAAAGTGTTAAATGTATCAAGAATTATCAATAATCATCTATAAAAATGACAAAATAACCGGATAATAGGATGAGGAGCAGGTCCCTAAATATTATAATGAATTAGGTTAAATGGTGTAGAAGTAACAATATGACTTATAATAACATGTAAGGCATGATTTTTAAATAAATGATAAGAAACACAATTAAAAGGTTCGACTTTGCAATCTCTTAAAATGCCTCCAGAAATTAAAGAACTTAATCTAGAATCAGAAACATGTCCAAGATGAGAATGCCATAGAGTAGAAGATATGATGATAGCAATAACTTTAGATGGAAGAAGGATAGATGGTGAGCTCAAATAGTTTATCGATCTTATGCCTTATCCCATGAACCATACATGTTTGTAGATCCTGTACAATACAACCAATATGAGAGACTTCTCACATCAAACACTAATTTCAACTAATTGACTATCAGACACAAGATTCAATGAATGACTAAGAATAAAGGTATCAGGAAATGACAAGTGTGATATGGAAACTATGCCTATTATATCAACATTTAAAACAAAATTATCTGCAATGTGAAAATGAGGTAAAGTTATAGGAATAGAAATAGATGAAAAAAGAGAAGATCAGAAGACATATGATTGCAAGCCACATAATCATAATACCATGATGAAGCACCTAGGGTGACTGAAAGAATAGAGGAATTAAGAATAACAAAGTCAAATTGCAATTGTTGAAGGAGGACTTAAATATCCTTTAAAGAAAACTTTGGAGAAATACTCTCAAAAGAACCCTTAATAATAGTAACAATAATATAATTCACAAATCTATGGGCATTTGGAGATTTAACTAGAGTCCTTAAACCAAAAGTATCTCTAATTTAAGGTTGATAACTTTTCATGACCTTGTTTCTTATAATAATTACAAATAATATTACGAGAGTAGGATGGACTAGAAGTAGCTAGTACTATATCATAAAAGGATAATGATCGTTCAACATAAAGAGTGTTCAATCAAGTTTTTTGTGATAAGAATTTTCGAATCACAATATTCAATTTAAGAAGTGGACTGTGATGAAGAAGAGAAGTGTTGACAGACTCAAATTCAGTAAAAAGTGTCATAAGAAGATGCCACATATGTTGGTGATCACAAAGGTCCATATAAAGAAGTTTAAAAGAGAGTCAGGTCGTCTAGGATCATAGTTAACTAATTGATCCCATAAAGTTTAACACTCAAAAACATTGTTGTGAATAGTTTGGCCCGACTATTGATGCATACGAAGCAAACGTTGATAGAACTTAAATTAGTGAACATAATTATAAACAAAGTAAAGAGTTTTAAGAAGATTTCATACCTCCTAAGTAGTACCAAAGTACCAAAATTCTCCTTTGATCCTAAAAAGATACGTATTACGAAACTAGGTCAAGATTTGATGATTTATACTATCTCATTTTTTGCTTGTTTGACAAATTTAATTTCATCTTCATCATTCCTTTTTGGTAGTTTTAGGATTGATAACAACAGAGACACAACTAACATGATAAGAGAGAGTATAATGATGTAAAATAGAAGACATGAAATAAAAAATTAATATGGTGAAACAAATGGCTATATGGAGGCCATACCTGAATCACTTTTTTAAAAAAATAGGTCAAAATGATGATTTTGCAAAACAATATTTTTCCATTACTTATTAGCGTCGAGCTCAGGCTGGTTGGGCCTTATTACCATCTTGAATGTGGAGTACGTGGCTTAGGTGAAATAAATGGTATGAATAAATAAAATGTAGACTCTGATTGGAATATGGTAGAATACCCAAAAATTGCCTAACAAATGGTGACAATATACACCAATATATGGCAATTGACTGATGTAAGAAAAATGGCAAAACTGTAACAAGCTGAGTTATGTGAAACAGGTGGTGGAAATGGTTGGTTATAAACATAACCAAGCCACTAAAGAAAACAAATAGTTGACAAATACTCAATTATAAATTTTTAGAATAAGAGTAAATTGGCTCTAATACCATGATAGAGGAATGCATAATATATTTATATGTATGTTTGTACGATGGAGAGTACATGTATGCACATATATAGACACACACACACACACACACACAACGAAAATGCTAAACTAGGAAACATAATAAACCTGATATTGATTTAGGGTTAAAACTAATGATGTCTTTAACTTGATAACTATGTACTTATATTACAACTTATATATTTAATATTATTAATGCTTTTAGTATGAATTATTATTTAATTATGTTAATGAGACGTACTTTGAATGTAAGTGTTTGGTGATTTTGAAATGTCTAAGCTATATAGAAATGAAATACGTATCTGAGTTGCCTATAATGTAGATGAGCAAAGATTTATAATTTTTTCTTTATATATGATGACTCTATATAGTTGTATAGAGAATCCTAAGACGGAGGTGCAATTAGAAACAAGAATAAATTTTGAAAAACTCAAAAATAATTTTTAACATATAACAAAAATATATTAGATATTATGAGTTTGTAGTTTTTAAAAAAGAAGGAGAAAATGAAAAGCAGTGTCTAGGAGTAGAACTTTGCTTTTCATCAAATTTAATTGCATAAATTGCAAGAGATACATAAAATGAAACCAATGCCAAATAGAAGAACTAGTTGCAAAGCTTATTTTTTTATGTGGTTAAACGTAGTCAAAGTATAATAATTTTAAAGTTGTGTATAACCATGATATGATTCCCAGTTATATAAGGTTTATAAACAACATCATATTATAGATAGCTATATAAATGTAGGTTAGAATCAAGTAATAGTTATGGAATAAGGCTATGATTCTAACAGTTACGGAATAAGGCTAAGTAAAAACATACTATTACTAGAGTAAGGGTACGATAAGATGAAATGTTTATGAAATAATTGGCTAAGTCATATAGACAAATTGAGATGAGTGGGATTAAACGAAGGAGATGCAAAATTAATTTATAAGATGTTCATTTGAATAAAAGAAAATGACAATATACTTGTCTATGGTATTGATTTTGATAAGGAAAGAAGGCTAAGAATTATTTTTTAAGAAATGCGAGAAGTTGGCAACTTATGTTGAATTTGGTATTGTGGATATGTTTGATACCACTTTTTTGTCAACAAATACTAAATCTTATTTTCTCATTTTCTCGAGGTTAATCATTATAAAAATAAATATTGGTTGGTTATGCACTTTGGGAGATGAAACAATGATAGTTTTAGTTGGCTATTTTATACAACGTTAAGGTGTATGAATGATAAGTATCTCGTAAACATATTGATAGGAGTGCATGAGTACAAGTAACGCGATAGAGTTGATTTTTTGAAAGAGCTAGACATAAACTCGATTTGTGGCATATATTAAACAAAATTCTTGACAAATTTGATGCTCATAAGAGTTGCAAAAAATTTGAATGTTGTTTATAATATCAACAACACCAAATATTTTGTGATAAGTTGAATAAAATAATTTTTAGTATAACTTAGATAACAACTTAAGGGTTTAATGTTTATACAATCAACGTAAGAAGTAGGTTATAATCTATGTTATGAACTAATTTTAGACTAGACTATCGACCACACAAAAATTAGATGGTATGGATGCTTACTTTGATGGTTATGTGCATGCTCATAATACTATGCGATAATTTGTTGAGAAATACAGGGAAGTATTAAAAGAGAATATTAAAAGGAACATAGAATTTGATTACTTATAATAGCGTAGTGTACCCTTGATTTTACAATTTGATATTAAAAAGGAATTTTAGAAGTCATATATGAATAGTCTCTTTAACCTTGTATAAGATGAACTAACTAGTATTATATATCATAAGGTGAGCAAAACATGAACATATAAGAATTGTAAGTTGTGTAATGTTGAAGAGATTGGTAAACGGTGCATTTTTCTTAAAGTACAAACAATTGCACAATTACAAACAATTGCACAATTGACTTACCCCTGGAAGCAAAATATAGCTACATATTATTTAAACTCAAGGGAATAATATATCAACATATGATTAAACTTATTGAAAAGTGTTAAAGTCGAGTTATAAAAATATGTTTCTTAAAAGGTGATAAAAGGATTAACAAAGATGTTGTACAAAGATAAGAGTTGATAATACATAGAAGGATAATGGTATAAGTATTGCAAGAATTTTAAAATCAAATTCTATAAGGCCTTTAATGTTATTATTTAGAGCCAATATAAGTTTTATTACTTGTTAGTAGATGAAGCTAGTAAAAAATTATCTAGTGTAACAAAGACTAACTTAAGGTGAGTTGATGATAGTTGTTTTAAAAACTCAAATGATACATATTTGATGGACTTGAGAGTAACTAGTACAACTAATAATAGCTTAAAGGACCCATTAGTCTCAAATTCATGTGGGAGACTAAAAACTAAAAAGTTACAATTTTATGTAAAGGATGCACAAAAGAAGAGACAAAAAAGAATGAAGGTTAGATATTAAAAATCTATTTAATAACATTATTTTCACATCCTAAATTGTAATTTAATTAAATTTATGGATGATAATATCATAATATTTGAAATGAATCGTTTATGATTTAATTGTTTGATTATCGTTAGCTATGTCTAATAAAGATTAAGGAAGGATTTAATTCCACGTGACAATGACTTTAAACCAGGGGTTTAAGAGTATGAATGTTGATTATGTTCCTTAGAATTAGCAGGCGCATTCTATTATATGTTTTGGATTGGTACGTACATATTATGATTATTTTAATTATGCAAACCATGAAATGCTTAAAGTATTAGAAAAAAACTAGTATATAATATAAATGTATTATCAATATTTGAATAAGTGGTAGACTATACTTTTACTAATTATTTTCATTTTTTATCGGATATGAATAATTAGAGAAGTGTAATTTGGAGAAAAATGAATGAAGGCAAGTTGCCTTGTTTGTATTATTCAAGAGAAAATAAAAGGAAAAAGTTCCAATCAACCATTAAAAATAAGATTCAAAGTCTTTTTCATTTTGGTTCTTTTTATGGTATTCATCTTTATATCCTTTTTCTTCACTTGATCCTCTATGCATGAGATTAATTTATTGTAATGTATGTATATGTTTCTTTTCACTTAAGACACTTATTAGTTATCAAGTTATCTATGGATTGGCTAATGCAGTTTATGTAGTATAGAGACTCATAAGTTAACAAATTAGGATGCAAAATTTAGAGGACTAAAAGTTAATGAGTATGCAAGTCGTAGATTAAAAGGTGTTTAGTAGTCTCATAGAGATAAATTTAAACATTTGTTTCCAATGGAATTTGAAAGATCATCCACAAAATTCAAATTTCATATACAATAGTACCAAATGAAACTATTTCCATAAATACCAAAAGCATATAATTTTTGCTTACAAAAATGTGCACATAAGTAAAGACTTAACCATAGTTGAAGTATTTATTATATATATGAAAATTTTCAACTTTTAATATAGCATAATGTTATAATGCATTTCCAGCTTTGAACATAACATTATATTTCTTATATTATTTTACCTTCACAACAAATTTTATAAGTTGAAATCATCATCTATAAATAAGGAACATGTAAGAATAAATTTAATGTTTATTTATTTTGTACTCTTATCAAAACCTTATCACCTTAGGCTTTATCATATTTTATGCATACTCATTTTTTCTCCATTAAGAATACCAAAAATCCATGTCATCATGTTCCCAGAAAGCTCCTAAACTTGATTCTCCCTTTTAGTTAAGGTATGGTCATTAGGATCAAACCTCTGGGAGAGATAATATCATATGTCCCTCCTAACCTTGAGCTTATCTATCACTCTAAATTCACTAAATCCATACTGAAAACCCACCTGAACCACTTCAAAATTACATTTACTTCAATTTGTAAACCATCTCTGAGTAACATCTCATTTGACAGATATATAAAGTTTAAATATCCTCATCAACAAACATAAATGTATATACTTTATTCCCTATCAGGCTTTTACTAACTTATGCTGCCAACATTAGCATCAATCATCACTTTTATGTTTATAATTCAAATTAAATTTGGAAAATATCATCATTAGAAATTTTAATATGCATAATCAACTTCTAATTAGAAACAATAATTTATGCTTTGAGATTACCTTCTCTTTAGATTTGACCACAATATTTTTCTTTTTTGTAGAGAAAGTTGGTGAGTTCAATACACCTTGCACTTTGTTTGTGGAATATGTAATACATACCTCAATCTTATAAATATAATACATAATGTGTTAGAATAAGAAAGTGGTTTCATAGGGTAGTAACTTATATCTCAATTAGTCTACAACCATAAACTTAACTTATATAACATACCCTAATCTTATAGATCTAATACCCAAGACCTTATTAATAAATACCACTGAATAGTCCACAAGGCAGTGATAATTGAGACATACAAAATTCGTATGTTTATATATGATAGTTGCACTAATATAAATGCGTCAAAACTAGTTAACTTCTATACTAAACAAAAAAGAATAACAAAGGACACATATATCAGATGCATCAACCATATATATACAATACTTATGCATTAGGACCAAATAACTTAACATCACACATTTAATGGTACTTAACCTTATGAAAAGCACTCATAATTTAAATGTAATTTTTCATAAATAGTCTTATTTCTACAATTTCATATTGTCATGAATATAACTTCTTCTAAAGTAATAGCATATCATGCTCAATATATACAAATGAGAAAAAGGTTTCATGCTCCAATAACCTAAATTATAATTAATCAATGGAACTAAAGTTATAACATACCTAAATTTTACATATATAATACTTATAAGCTCAATAATAAATATTATTAAACAAACCATAAGGCAATCGTAATTAGGTTATAAATTTCATATGTTTACATTTTGATAGTCACACTAATTCAAATGCATCAAAACTATTTAACTTTCATATTAAGAAAATAAGAATTTCAAAGGACATATATATCAGATAAATAACCTTACTCATATAGTACCTTTGCAATTAGAACCAAATACCTCATCATCATGCAACGGATGGGTTAACATTATATGAATGCAATTAAAATATGGGTGTAATTTTCATAAGTAGAATCTTATTTCTACAATTATATATTATCATAAATACAACAACTTCTAGAATGATAACATTTCATCTCAAAACATACAAATAGAAAATGGTTATATAGGTTAATAACCCAACTCCTTATTAATCGATATATTTGGACTTAGCTTATAAAACATCTCACTTTATAAATATGAGATGTATGACCTTGTTAATATATACCACAAAATAGGATACAAGAAATGCATTATTAGGTCATTAAAAAACCATATGTTTACATTTGACACTCACATATAATACAAATGCAACAAAATTATTCAACTTGCATGTTGAACAAATAATGATAACAAAGGACATATGTGTCAGATGCCTCAACCCTAGTCATACAATTCCTATATAGTCAAGACCAAACCCCTTAACATAATGCAACTAAAGATGATTAGCATTATGAAAAGGAACTCATAATTTGGAATTAATTTTCATAAATAAAGTCTTTTTTGCAATTTCATATTTTCATGAATACAATAACTTCTAAAGTAATACCATGTTATGCTCAATACATATGCATAAAAATGTTTTCATGGGCCAATAACCTAAATTCTAATCAGTCAATGGCCTTGGACTTAACTTGTAACATATCTCACTCTTACAAATACAATACCGATAACCTTATTAATAAATATCAATGAGAAATACACAAGGAAATCATTATTAGATCATGAAAAATTCATATATTTACGTTTGACAGACACTCCAATACGAATGCAATAGAACTAGTTAATTTCCATATTGAATAAATAGGAATAAAAAAAGAAGCATATATCAAATACCTCAATTATAATCATATAATATTAATCAAATCAGGACAAAATACCCTTCAACAAACAATCCACAATATTAATAGTAAGCATACATACAAATTACCATTAATCCAATAGCCTCCACAGCCACTACTTCTCAACCTTCATAAAATTGAAATAGGAAAATAACATCAACTGGGAATTAAACCATAAGCTTTTGGCTTGTAATATTAACAAGAGTCCACATAAGTTATGCAGCCATGACAATACTTAACTAGACTAGTGCATTAGTCACCATTATCATAGTTGCCACTAGACACCCTAATCTAACTGTGACAATCCCTACATTATTTTTTATAACCTCAAGTGCACTCGAGTAAAGCGCAGTAGTTTAGTTAGAATTATGCCCATTAATGAAGGCACCAAACCTTCAATATAAACTTTTAAAGCCCTCATTCCTCACAAACCATTTAACCAAAATTATTTAAGCATTTAATAATTAATTTTTAATAATAAATAAAAATAATTAAGTTTAATTGGTAGTTAAGTTAAAAATTACTCATTTAATTCTAACATCACCTATATTTCACTAAAATTAGGGATTAAATATAAAATAGATATATTAATACAAATAAAATAGAATTAAATGTAAGAAAAAATAAAGTAAGTAAAAGCTATTTAAAAAAATTCACAACTTACCATTTTTAGGGTGTTGATATGAAAAACTAGTTCAAGGATGCTCTTTGATGATTTGTGAGTTAATATTGCTCATTATGATTAACAATAAAAAGATTCTTTATATGTTTTTTAGGAATAGGTTGTTATCTCATTATTGTTAACAACAAGAAACTTCTATATATATGTGCCTTTTCGTTGATTATAGGAGTTGGATATTGTTAATAATGGGAAACTTCTGTATTGCCCTTTTATTGGTTGTGAAAGCATGTAGTGTTGACTATTGTTAATGGTAAAAAGATTCTTTATCTACCCTTTTATTGGGGGTCAAATATTACAACCCACGGACTATTGTTAAGGGTGGGAAGATACAACCTTTTAAGTACTACTAGGTAAGAAGCTTAATTCAAAGTTTTATGGTTTTTGGACTAACATCAATGAAATTTCATTATAACCTTTTTTTTATACTTTTTATTATAACCCATGATTGATAAAACTTGTATATATGACACTGATAACCACTAAAGGTCACTAAATTTATGATCGTATGGTTAAGTCCTTAACATATATTAGATATTATTAGGAATAGAGGCTCATCATTTTAGAGTGTTTAAATCATAAGAGATATATGACTTTGGGTGAAAATGTGTTTTTAAATAATTATTGAATTAAATACATAACTTTCTTATTGAAGGGACAAACGTTAATGTATTTATTCTTTGAGTAGTATAAAAAATGTGGTTTCTTTTATTAAAACCTTAGATTGACTATTTTTCAAAAGCTATATATATTTCAAAATCATTTTCTAAATAAGGTAAATGCCATTTTTAAATATTTTTAATAATAATGGATTAAGGACATTTTCATTCCTTCAACTTTATAATTATTTTATTTTATTCTTTTAAAAATTAAATATTGCAATTTAATTCATAAAATTTGTTTCCACATTAAATTTTTTATTGATGTTCTGAATGAAAATAGTACGCAGACATTCGATCTAAGTGCATACATCATTTTCAACTATAACCTACATATTATTAAGAGATAATAGCTTCTATAATATCAAACTTTTAAAAAAAATTTCATTTTAATATCAAACTATCTAAAATCTTTAATTAAGTGATTAATTTTATAAAATTCATAAAATTGAAATAAAAATATTAATTTCATTAATTTTTATTGACATAATTAACAGAACAGACTCCCTTTCAACCTAACATCAGGGGATTCAAATCCTCGTTATCATTTTTCCTTGTGCCCTCTATTCTAATAACATCTTATTCATTGAATTTTTCTCTTTTCTAATTATTATATGATTGAATTTTATTTGGCACATAAGGCACAGGAAAAATGGCACAGAGGATTTGACTCTACCATTAGGGCATCAACATGAAAATTTTGTGAACACGTGGACTAAACCATGACCCATGGATTTAGCCCTTAACCTATTACCACCATTTTTTTTTTTTAAAGTAACTCGCAGTTTTGAACCCTAGTGTTCCTATTCCTTGCCTCCCTCTGTGTTGTCTGACCAATAAGACCCACGACCCACTTTATGTAAGTCTTCATCTTCCATCTCCTACCCTGTCCACGCCTTCATTCTTTGTTTATATTTTTTCCTACCTCATCTTCGTTCTTCTTTCTTCTACCTCATCCTTTAATTACGTTTTGATCCTTTGTTCCAGCTCTTGGGATCATTTCTCATTTCCCAATTGTGATATTGCTCATCAGTTTCAGGTTGAACAATTTCTAATATTGAACAATTTCTAATATTGGACTACACTTGAGCAATTTCTGACACATGATATATGAAGGTGAATAGTCTCTTACATCTTATAGTTTTGGGTTTTATTTGAGAACGAGCCAAACTTGGGGCAGTTTTGTGCTTAGTCAGTGCACTTGCGACTTAATCTAACAAAATTTGGTTGCCATTCTGGTTCTTCTTATGTATAGTTGTCTCCATTAGTATGCTAAAAAATGAAGGCCATCGGTATTCTCAGTGCTGTTGTCTATACTCTCGTTCATTTATTAATCACGAATTTTACTATGTGGGTTATTTTGAAATAAATTAAAATTGAATTAAAATTTTTTCAAAAAGTTTAGCATCGTAGAATATGATATATCTTTTATTAATGCCATATAAAATTTTAATTATAGGTATTTTAAAATATATAATATATAATTATTAGAAGTCTTGAGGATTGAAGTATAAGATTTAGTAATTGGGAGACTAAAATAAAAAAGACTAAAAACATGTTTATTCCAATTTATTTAATAAGTAACTAGAAATTAATTTAAAAGACACTAATGTTTTCACAAAATTACATAATAAAATAATTAGAAAATAAAAATATGTGAATTATCATGTTAGAATAATCTTTTCAAACTAAACCAGGTTGCAAAAACTGTTCTGAAAAATAATGAATTATAGGGAGCTTACGGGACATTAATTGTTGAACGAACTCCGATCCAACCAAGGCATTTGAAGGAAAAATATTAACATGTCAAGTTGATTTTTTCATTTACATTAGGTTACAGATATTGATTGAGATTTTAACCTTTTCCATGTTGAAAGCTTCCTAACAAAGGATCTTGAATTGGAGTTTAATGAACACGTGGAACTTGTCCGCCCCACACAAAACCAATCTTTCAATCATTCTTACAGCAATAATGGACCTCTATCAAAATGAATCCATCACGCATAAAGAAGTGCGATATAATCAAAGTATGCAATTTTTTATTGCGATGGTTTTGCTAATTGTATTATTATTTTTAAAATATATATTAAATCAACATTTATATGTAATAACTCAAATATTTTTACTTCAAGGTAGTATCGAGTCCATTAAATAGTAATTATCATCTTTTAAAAGCAGGTTATAGCCAAAACAAGCGATGGAATTCCATGGAAAAGAGGTAGTTCATGAGAATTGTTGACCACAAAGTCTCGCCCTTTATGCTTGACTGCAGTCCTAGATAAGTCAACCTCTATCCATACACCCTCTCTCTCTTAGGATTTGGGTCATGAAAAGGCTTAGTGTCCAAGCATTGAATTGCACGTTTTGGAATAAAATATAGTTGGATTGTCTATTGTGTGGTTTTACTTAGCAAGGAGGGATGCTAGCTGCTTGGATCAGCTCACCATTTCCTTTTAATGTTACAAAAGTGAAGTGCACAAGCTTTAATCATTGTCTTAAAGACAACTTTTCTGGGGACCGAAAACAGGTATTGTGTCAGTATTCTTTCCCTGCCTACATAGCCTTTCCTACCCTCCTCTCGTCCTCATCAAGGTTGGCTCAACACGCCAATCATTGTTTGTTCATTGTCAAATTTGGAATCATGACTATTAAGAACCGGTGATTAACGTGAAAAAAGAAGGGGTGAATCAGTTTGCAGATATAGACACACACATACATCACTGGAACATATGTTTGTCTGCCGGCTATTATATATCCTGCCTACATATTCCGTATCTTATGACAGTAATAATGTAATGCCATCCAAGATCGATGATATATATGATGTGGTTCTTGTCCTTTTTGCTTGCATAATTAATTGTCACTAGCCCAACACACACAGATTCGTCTTGTATCTTTCATTATGCAGAACAAGCTAAATCGATGAAATTTTGTTTTTTTTGTTTTTGTTATACTTTGGCATATCCAATTACACGTCCATATGCTAAATATATATAGACTAACATATGTGTATATATGTGCCGGTTAATAATCCAACATTAGTTTTGAGTTGCAACTTACAAGAATGATCATAGGATAAAACAAAGACTATAAACTACGAAATACATTTAGAACAAATGATATAAACTAGAGACTAAATAGGAATTGTTTTTCTTGTACTCAAGCTGTTTTAAGTATCTTAGAGTAAATGTTTGGATTCTATACTCATATGCACATGCATGTATACGGTGAAGAGAGGAACTTTTGTTATTAAAAATTCATGCATGTTAATGTGGTATAGTGGTTTCTGCTGGTATAGGTAGGAATTGGAAAATGGATCACCAAATCGTCCAGAAGTGGAATGACAAATAAATTTATGATTGCTTTTCATTTGCCTTTCTTTCTTTGAATCCTGCTTATGTCCCATTAAGGTAGGAAAATCCTTAATCTATGATTTGCTGCCTTGTATAAGAATTGTGACAATGCCTCTAAACCGTTAACACATATAGATATGTGGACGGTTTGCGTTTTATAATCCATTTAGACCGACTTCTTATTTATTTATGACTTAATCATGCTCTTTACAAATGAGTACAAGCATAATAAATTCACGTATTATCTTGTCCAACGAAAAACACAAGATACTTCAGGGAGGCAACGAGAAATTAGAAAAACGGATTTCTAAGCAGAATCTTTGTTTGAAAGATGCACTGACGAAAAAAGTCAACTTATTCTGTGTATAATCGATAATTTAATTTAAAAAATATTAATTTCTATAGAATTGTTCAGAGGTTTAAATTGATTTCTTTTCTTTTTTTTGGTTGAAGAAGTATAAGAAATACAATCGAATCTCGATCCTTTCCTCCCCCATTAATTTTAGTAAAAACTTTTCATATCTACTGTTTTGTTGTTTATTAAAAGAAGGAAAAAGGTGGGAGGAAAAGATCCCACTCTATTCTACCAATGGGGTGTGACGTGTAACACGTGTCACAAACCCAACGTCTCGTGAAGTCTGCTGGCAAACACTGAGGATCTATACAAGTGGAACTCCTTTGTAGTCTAAAGACTGCAATTTCATGCATAAGAAAGTAAAGAGAAAAAAGAAAAGGTTGATTGTGCTACCTCCCTGTTCACTTTGCCTTCCAGATCATCAGCAGATGGTGCTAGCTTTTTTTTTCCTTTTTCTTTTAATTCTTTATATGCATGTCTATCAAAAACCACCATTTGGGTTCCTCAGGATAAATCCCAAGCCTTTAGTGCTATTTTAAGAATTTTAAATGCGTTTTTTTGACCTTTCAATTTTAAATTTGGGATCTTTGTTTTAAAAGGCATGGCGGAACGTCCTCTTCTGTTTGTCCTTATCTCACTTTCAACCAATGTTTTAAAAACCTGACCGGTGACTGAATCGGAGAAGTAACTGATTCAAGAGTCAATGGTTCAACCGAAACTCAACCGTGATCGAACCGGTGACTAATAAATATATAAAGTTTTATTTTATATGTATTATATATAAGATAATTTTTAAACATAATTTTTAATTATTTATCTAACTTAAACTTTCAAACTTTAAAACATACAAGTTTATTTTTTAAAGTTCACCAACACAACACAAAATAAGATAACAAATCTCACTAGTAATATTTCATCAAAAAGATAAAAAAAAGATTAATAATCATAATATTCATTCATCATAGTTGTAAAAGTTTTGATTTTTAAAGGAAAACTCTTCATTTTAAATGAACCGGTCGGTTTTTTCTTTCACCGGTTTACCGGTTTTTACCGGTCCGACCGCAAAATAAACGGGTCAATCACTCACAAAAAATAAGGACTAAACCGGACCGTTTTATGCTCCGATTCACTGGTTTATCGGTCCAACCAGCCAGTTCGGTCCGGTTTTTAAAACACTGCTTTCAACTCTCGTCGAAACTAAAACAAATGCCTTTTAAGTAAATAATCTCAAAGGCCTTATATTCAGTTGAAGTAATTCAACAATTAGTGAAAACGCATTCAAACATTTTATTTCCTTTAATAATTTAGAAAATTCAGAATTATTCAAAATAAAAAATATGTAGTCATATTTTATTTTTTCTGTTAATAAAACTATATTTTAACTTCTTTAAAAGTGAATAGACAAATGGTAGAGAAAAGGGAGGAAGGAGGAGGTTTAGCACATAATTAATGAAGCAGTTTTTAATTCCTTAATAACTTGCTGCTTTAACATTGTCATTTCATAATTAAGCAGCTTAGAAGCCACACAGGTGTTTCTATTAACATATATTTATGAATTTTAAGACCTTCTTACAAGGGGAGAGTCTCATGTATTTAGCTTTTTGTTGCTTTACGCCTTTACCCCTCCGAAGATTTATGTTTGGTAAAAATAGGCTTCGGTTAACCTAATTTCTAACTCAATCATACACTTTTGGTGTACGTTGGCATTGGATAAGTGTCCCGAATTACCACAGGATCACAAATTTAAATTATAGAAATAACTTCTTTAAAAAATATAAAGAGAAATTTACGTATAATTGATGTCCCTCCTTCTAATCCTCGCTAAACCGGAAGTCTTAAAGTTTTTGTTGTTGTTATTTCTCCGTAAGAGGGTTTGTTTACATCACTGTAAGAATCAGTAAACAAAATTCTATAATCCACATTTTATGTATTTGAGGTTGAATCCATATGTTTGTGAAGGGCAGATAGCATAAATAATTAGGAATAAGAATTTGGACGTTCGATGATGATGACATCTAATTAAGACAAATCACTTTTAAAAGCTATTGTGAACACTTCAACTAATCTCTTTTTTTAATCTTTCTTTTGATGGGTTCTACACAACTAGTGCGTTAGTGAGTAAAACTTCATCCAGGGACCAATTAATAAGAAGTGAAATGTTTGTTAACACATCATAATAGAAAAGAAAATTAAAAAAATACAACTCAAAGTTCCATTGATGCAAGAAACAGATAACGAATATTGCGTCATTACATAAAACACCAACTTGTCGAGCAAAATTAAATTAACACATCATAGGGCAATTTGTGTGAGCCAAGCGGTCGTTCTAATTGCGGATTAACTTCAATTATTAATTGAGAAAACCATTGCTTTTGTTAACTTTAAGAGAAATTATAAGCAGAAAGTGATGAAGGGTGGGCAAAATGGAGTTGCCACTAAGTGCAAGTGGATTAGCCGTCCCCTGTTCCTTGTCTTAACTAGGTAGTGGTGATTAATTCTATTCTACGTGAAACATGATATTCAATTTAAAGTAGACCATCGTTTCTTAGAATCCTCCCTGTCCTTTTTAATCACTATCAGGTTCTCCTTTGTGTTGCTGTTTATGATTGAACAAGGGACCAAACTAAATTGGGGGTTTCCAGTTCTTAAGAATATGGTAATTCGAGCAATGACAAGACTAATGTTAGATTACTCACTAATTAGGTACTGGACAAGGGCACTTAGGTGGAGCTCATTAGCAGTAACTGGAGGCTAGTTAAGCAACCTGCAATTCCCTATAAGACTCCAAATTATTTGAAATGAAGTCAACAATGGCTGACTAGGGCTCCAACTAGTAATGTCCCAATCACTTTGAGGTTCCTTTTGTCTTTAGTTTACCACCTTTCTTATCCGCTTCTAAGACATAGTTAATGATGACTGCTGATGTTTACAAAGTCCGGCTATAGAGTATCATAATTATTTCTAATTATGATTTGTGTTTTACAATTTTATTTACGAAAAGGATCGAGAAAACACTAACTAATAGTTGAGAGAATTCCAAATACAAATTTCAACCTAATTTAGTACAAATTAGAAAATTATAAAACATAATGTTTCAACACTGTTAAAACTTGACGCATTTAAGACAACTATAAAGCTACTTATATTTTGAGGACTACATATGTGCTATTCTTAGCAAATACAACATTCAAATTCCAACATGGGACCCGTAAGAGTAAAAGAAAATTTTCTTAAAATTACTCCATTTATCACAACTAATATTTTAAAAATCGGATCAAAAGTCAAATCGATAAAATAAAAGATTTAAACTTTAAAAGATTTAATCATAATTAAACAGTCATAAAATCGATTAAAAGTTAAATAAAATTAGAGAACTTGAAATATGATTGAAAGAAATTGTCCGTACTATCTAAGAATTTGAAGTTTAATTGACAAAAGATATTATTAGATGAAAATTAATTAATTTATTTTAATTTATAAAAACATATTAATTTACAAAAATACACATATTAATTAATAAATTGATTGATTTTTAATAATAAAAATTATTAGCATAAAATAAATCAAAAAATTAAATAATTCAAAATTTTTGCAAAGAAATCTAATTATGCACACCTCAAAATGCCCTATTCTCCGCGAAGAAAATTTCAAGATCCTATCGTCGAAGTACCTTTCATTGTTACGCTACAAAGTCCAAGGACAAAACTCAATCTGTTACTGTCAATCCTGCGTGCCTGCTCCTGTCGAGCACAGGCCCACAAGGCCTGGGGATGAAGCTGAGAATTGTCCAACAGGGGTTTAATACATAAGTTGGCATAACGTTCCGCGTAAAAGTTAAAACAAAATTACAGTGCTTTCAGGATTGCGCCGTTGTATTTGATAAAGAGATTTTAGAATCAAATACAATTATATAAGCGCTTAATAAAGTTCACCGAATATTTATTATTTAGTGTCGTAAATAAACTTGAAGGTGAAAAAATAAATAAGTTTACCCTCAAGTTTTTTATCTTAAAAAGACAAATGCTATTTTAAAATAAAAAATTAAGTTAATAATTACGACTAATCACTACATTTTAACCCAATATTTATGAAATTCTTTAAAAAAAGATAAAAGACATAAGTTCTTTGTAATTTTATCAATTTTATTAAAAATTGATGTGTTTCAAATTTTCATATTTATTCATCATTCTCCAAAAACTTTCTGTGAAGAAAGACATCATAGAGAATGACTAAAAATAAATAAATTATAAGAATGGTATGTAAAGATGTGATTACCGTATCAAAACTTGTACCAATTATAATATAATATCAATATCAATATCAATATTAATTAATATTAAATATTATTTAGATAATTTTTAAAAATTATAAATATTTTTTTAATTTCATATAATTAAATTTTTGTCTTTTATTACAGTTCATAATATTTTGAAAGGTAAAATTTTTGTAAATCTCGCTGTGAACTGCATGAAAAAAGATCTCATATTTTTTACTTGATTGCATGTGATGTGCAAGAACATGACCATTTCACATATTAGATCAAACATAGAAAGCATTTTACTAAATACTTTTGATAGGTTCTGCTATTACTCTACCTGCATTTTTAGCAGCAATCCTCTGGAATTGACAGCAAAAGCACTCACATTTTGCCCAGCTCTTGCTTTTATTACATCGACCTGTTTATTAAGAAAGCAACATAAATGTAGACGGTGTGTAAAGTAAACACCAACAACAATGAGGACTAAAGCCTAAAAGCATCCGCGGACATGAGCCCTTTAAAGATTCAAAACCAAAACAGACGATGGTCGGTACTAGCTTCGTGTTAGTGATAACGGCCGGTGATAATAGGTACAACTGAAATCAGTGAGATGCTGGGGATTGAAATTTCTAGATCTTGGAGAAGCTTAAATTGGAAAGGGGTAGAGAAATTTTTTTTAAAATAATTTAGTCTTTAACTAGAAGGTTACAGTACATCTTGGTACATAAATTCAGTACAAAATAGTACATTTTAGTACCTTTTTTATTGGTATACGTGATTGATGTGGTATGGTATCCAAAATTTGATTACCAAGGCATATTAGAAGAAAGTCCAAGTCCTTGCCAAAGGCTTAGGTGGTGCGAAGCATGCTGGCGACCTGTAAGATGAGGGTTCGAGGGTAATTTTTAAGATTTGGGTTCATTGTATGATGAAATCAGTGGGTAAGTCCAAGTCTTTGGTCAGTTGAGACACATCTCGCGATTTACCTCCTCCATCAATCCTAAGGGCACCGAAGGTAGGGGCTCCTAATGTTGAAGTTCAACATTTAAGAAAGTCAAGCAATGACAGGTTCGATGGCCTACCCTAGCTTTAAATAATCTCTATCTTTTCTATCACATGAGTACTCTCTTTTTTTCTAGTACTTTTTTTCGCAAGAAGATCAGATCTTCTGTATCGATTATAATGTTTTTATCACGTTTCATTAAATCTCATCCATATATTTACGTGGACATCATATAAATATATGAATAAAACTTAATAAAATAGAATTGAAATAGAATAAGTGAAACAGAATATTTGATAAATTCTATAATGGCTTTTTCCTTATACGTCAAATAGATAAATTTATTAAATATAAATTTTAATTTATAAGCAGGCGTTACTTTATCAAATTTTATAAATATTTAGTAAAATTTTAATTATTTTTACAATATAAACTATGATTTTTAAAATTTTATTTATTTTCTAATAATATTAATTATTAAAATTATCATATTTTGTGTTTTAAAATTAAAACTTATTAATTAATAAAATTTTTATCGTATTAATGGTTACACTTAATGCTAATACTGTTTGATTTTTTAATCATATTGACGTATAAATCAGTGATAATTAATTTTACACATCTTATTGATTTATTGAATTCAATATTATGCCGATAAATGTTTATATCATATATAGTCTAGTAGATATACTACCAATACTACGTAATTTTTTTTGTCTCATTCAATTCGATACATTCAATACTAGTGTTAAATAATTATTATTCTTAGTAACTATTTATGGTTTATAATTTTTATATTTTGATTGATTTAATAGTAAAATCAATCAAATTTATTATTATAAAATATGAATTAAATCAAAATCAAAATAATTTAATTTAATTTAATTTATTTATAAATGAAATAAAATTAGTTTTATAAATAATTAGTAAAATAAATTAATATTACATATTAATATGATAAATCAATATATGTGATATAATATTATTTATATGTTTTGATAAATTCTAATCACTCCCATGTGTTTGTTCATTTGAAAAATTTTCACCACTTGTATCCTTCATTAGTAATTTTTTAAAAATAATGAAAGAGATTTTAAGGAAATTTTGAGCAAACCGTACAAATTTCTCAAGAATTTTTTGAGACACATAAACTTAAAATTGATGAAACTATAGATAAAATTGTTTTCCTCATAAATAGTTTCTTTAAACAAAATAAAATTGTATTATGTTTCCTCGTATCAAGTGGGAAGAAAAATGATAGATCCCTCTTTTCTACCATTTAAAAACCAATTTGATTGGAATTTGACATAATCAATTAAATAGATGAGGGACAAATCATCTAAGTTAGTGATAATATTTCGATGTAAAAAATAATTAAAATTTGAGTTACTTGAATATTTGTTTGAACATATGTCACCATTAGAAAAATGTCGTTTAGCCATGAAAATTACCGACGGAGATCGTAAACATTTCGTCAGTAAGTCAAGTTAGCTACGAACTTTACTGACGACCAAAGGTGTCGTAGAATCAGCCGTAAGTAATAATTATTGACGAAAAGCAGAATTCTGTCATTAAATTTATCAACGGGAATTTAATTTTCCGTTAGTAAATATATCGACAGTTTTTGTGATGTTGACCGTCGGTAAATATGCCGACAGTCAATATGATTCCGTCAGCATATTTATCGACATCTTTTACTTTCCATCGGTAAGTTTGTTAAAACATTACCGACAGTTAGTTTTATTCTGTCGGTAAGTTTACCGATAGTTATTCTGCTGTCAGTAAATTTAATGACGGAATTGGTTATTCCGCCCGTGATTACCGACGTGAGTAGTTTTCCATCGGTAAATTTTGTGATAGAATTGGTTATTTCGTTTGTGATTACCGACAATGAGTGGTTTTCCGTCGGTAAATGGTATTGATTTTACCAACAGAACAACAAATGTCTGTCAGTAAATGAACTAGAAATTTTTTTTAAAAAATATACCATCAATAAATTTTATTTGATTATGTTATGGTTTATGCATAATTTAAACAGTTATGAATTTAAAAGTATACATTTAATTTGTTTAAATAGAAATTTGATTGATAATATAAAGTTAAAAATATCTTAATTGATAATAAAAACATTATATTGTACATAATAAGTATTTGTAATTAAAATGAAATGATCAAAAGTACATTATTGATCTGGTGACGGCGGATGCTCTGATTAGTGCGATAAGGTGCTACCCTTACCCTTCAACTCATCCACCTCATTACGGAGCTGAGTTATGTACTCCATCAATCTCTGCACTGTACTCTTAAGCTCTTGGACTTGATTGGTTGTGGACCGCCTATGAAATGTTGTTGTACTGGACATGGAGGATTGCAAATAACATGTATCTACAAATGAACCTAAGCCGAATATCCTTCCACGATGGTCCCTACCACCCACTGCATGGAGATAGGTTTCAGTCTCATCAACATCTTTAGATTGCTGAGACTGTTGTTGAATGCTTTCTTATATTTAGTCCTATTAGAAGGCAATGTCTATATTAGTAAGTGATAATTATTAAGCATTAATATTAAACCATAAATTTCACATACATTTAGTTCTTTACAACGGTTGTTGACGAATGGCACACCGTTATGCTTCTTAGTGTAAATGTGCAAAAAGAGCTAACGGGGTATAGGCCTCATGCCTATGGACTTTTCCTGCATAAGAATAAAATGTTATAAGTAAATTAGAATTTATAAAAATTTTAGCAGAGTTTTCTTTATTTTTATGATATCTATCCCCTATTGAACAAAGAAAATAACTCAACAATATAGCCATATATAGCACCAGACATTTATAACATTATCATTCTCTATAATACGCATATTTTCATTCCAAAATTCACACATCAAATTCAATTGAAATACAACAAATAAAGAAATCAGAATATAAATGTAAAGTATAGATACTTACAAGTCTCTCCCCCCGGTCCTTCACATCTGTTGGTCGAATTACGCTCTGAAATGAACATTGCCTTAAGTGATGTCCAATATTGCTGCCAACGACTCCATATTTTTCATAAATGTAAGGCGGTCGTATACCGGCCTTATGTATCGCAGCAATAAAGTATCGATAATGTGTACGGGCTCATCTCTCCCATACTCTATAAATGATCGCGTCAAATTGAGAATCTTTAAAAAAAAATTCTGAAACAAAAGGAAAAAAATTCGATAAATACTTATGATGTAATAATGTTTATCTAATTAATGTATAAAACTGTTAATTAAAATATATAATAATAATTTTTGTTGCACCTCAAACTCCTAATAATAAAATTATTTTGTCGACTTAGAGATATTGTAGTAACCCATTCCCATAGAGCATATTCCTGAACACATCGACGGTATTCGAGAACACACTATACAAAAGTGACATGCTAGAACAGTCAAACAATCAAACTCATTAAAAGCTTTTCAGGAGTCACACGTATATTTTAGAAAACTAACAATCAAAATGCCCATTTTATTCATAAACATTTTCAAAACAATTTACAAAGTTACAATCAACATACATATTATCAAAATTTCAGTACTCACTTGGGCCCATTACAGATACAAAACACTTTTAGTCATAATGTCATTACAGAATCATTCACATATACATTGTACAATAATACAAATTTTAATACAAAATAATGAAATATAAATGCACACGCTAACTGATCTCGATTTCTATCTTTTATCCATATACAATGGTTAGACTTCAATTTTGTCTAACTGGAGGTCTCCTTGAGCTTAAAAAAAAGTTGCAATATTGGTGGACCATCCTTAATGGTTCACCCAATCATATAACACATCGATTCATGTAATCACGTAATTCACATCATTTCACTAATTAGCATGTTGAATCACATACATTTCATATTCCCTTAATTCAATTTTCGCGTCAGAAATCATTCAAACTATTTATTTCTATCATTTAAATCACACATATCAAATGCATATGCAATGCTTATGCTCATGAGACTCACTTTCAATTATTATTGTTATGACTGAGTGCCTATAACTGTTTCGTATCTATTGTAGATACCGGGCTCATTAATAACTGTCCCTTATCCGTTAGGGATACATGGCTCATTTTACATAGTGAGCTAGAGGCTCTTACCGCATTATGAGCTTTAAGCTCCTTTTCAATTTCTGAGCTTTAAGTCCTTTTTGTTCAATTTATGAGCTTTAAGCTTTTTTTCGGTGGCTACTCCGGTCACAACAACTTTTATCTTTCATACATTTATGTAATGAAATGCACCACATTCATATATTATCAAACAATCACTAGTGCTCAATTTTTCACATTCACATTCACATATAATCATCGGATCGATTTCCGGCATTCAACAAAAATTTTGAGAATCATTTATTTTAGTCCGATTCACATAAAATGAGCACTTCCTATGTTCTCACATTTATCAATCTCCTCGAACCATTAACGTTCGGAATTATCTCAATCACATTCATATTCAGTAGTAATTCAATACAGAATTTAAAACATAACAAACAATGAAAGTAAGATCATCTAGGTCGACTTACAGGTTGCTCCTGAAACTAATACCTGAAAGTTCCAGCAACGTCAGGATGTTGACGTTCTAGTTGCTCCTCTATAATATGCAACACACACATATATATATATATCACAATTTTGCACAATTTCACAAATATTCATTGATGCACATTATGTATATAAAATATACACAATACATGTTCATGACAATCCCAGGTATAGCTCTATTATTCTTGTCACATAAATATTCATATTTCCAAACTCACATGAGTATCATTTAAACTTATGGTTTATACCTCAATAAAACCATAAAAATCGAAATACATATCTCATTTCTTCAATTCAGATTTCTCCTGAAATACACCTTCGGGTCTACGTTTTATGATCAATCTGACCACGAAAATGAAATAATTTAGTAATACTTTCTTCTAGAAAATTATTCTCCTATCTCTTAAGTTTCTAATGACACTAAGATCATTCAATTTGGTTCAGTACTCTAAAAGTTATACTCCAAATATTTTTGGACTGTTCTTATACTGAAACAGTACCATGTACTCAACTTCCATCTAGAAATTGAAATTCTTAGAGACTGAATTAAAATTCAATTTCTTCAGACAATTTGTATTCCTATGTCTCTAGTTTACTCCAAAATAATAATCATTTCATTTTGATAACTACAAAACAAAATATTGTCAAAATACCGAAGCATGTTCAGTGAAAATACTCCAGTTATGAAATTCCAGAACTCCTCATCATTTTCGCCCCAAATTTATCACTCAATCTCTTCCAAATGATTTCATATGTTTATAATTTTTGGTGTAGATATAGAAAAATGTGTTTCGAATCTGTGGTTTTAAATCCCATGTCATTTGGAGGTCAGGAGAAGAAGATATGGACAAAAGATCAAAAGATGTTTGAACAGTCTCCCCTTTTATAAAGCTTTGGAGTCACGATTGTGCTCCTGCACGATCGTGACTCTCCAAATGCTTTAGCAATGTCAGCACGATCATGAATTGTGAGACCTCTTAGGAAGTTCACGATCGTGCCTCTTCCTCTTCCATCCGAACTCTACATTTTTTCTTCTTCTTTTTCTTTTTTTCTTTCCTTAAACCAACTTCTCTAACTTGATTCTACTCTCATTTTTCTTCATTTTCGACTCTCATTTAACTCAACATTCTCATAAACAAATCAAAACCTAAGATTAAAACACAAACATCCAAAACAGAAAAAAAAAATTCATTCACGCATATCTCCATTTTACTGCACCATTTCACTTTCATTTTTCTGCATATTCAATTTCTGCATTCTCTTCATTTCTTCCTCAAACTTTCATTTTAATCAATCTTTCTCATCTCCATACATCACCATACACCTATCTCTTAACTCTAAATTTATTTTAAACACTCAAAACTATTCACGTACAGAAACAGAGCATTAACTTCTATTTTCTTCAAAAATTTTCTGCATCAATTTTATACACATTTTCATTGATCTTTCGACTCCAAAAATCATCTCCACACTACCTTATAACATATTGATAATCAAAACCGAAAAATCAACAAATCCACATTTTCATACTATATTCACTTTGAACATGAAAAATGCCCATTTTCACATGATCATTTAGTGACAACTAAATCACCAAATTTCTCTCATATAACAACAACTCATAAGGATTTACATGTACTTACTTGATAAAACTCCAAAATCTTCAAAAACTCCAAGAACCCTTAACTCTCATGCAACCACGTTGATCATCTTGAAGGTCGTTTAGGTTATGTTTTTCTTGAGGCAAAAGAAATAAATAACAAATTTGGGAGTAGCAAAAAGGATAGATGAAAATAAGGTTTTTCTTTGGTGAAGGTTCAGTGAGTCAAGATCCAAAAAAGAAGAAGCTTGAAGAAGAAGAAGCCATGAAAAAGAGAACTAAGTCAAGAAACAACGGTAACTTAGTCTTTCAAGCTTAAAAGAAACCTGACTTTAGATTTGGACACTTGTTCAATTTCTAAGACCTTAGCTAGTTTCCCAACTAACTAGTTCTTATTGAACTAGTCCCATATGTAACACCCATAAACCCCCTAGAAGGATATGCGGATATTACCTAAGATAGGACTTAAAACATATCAAAATAATACAAAGCATAGTCAGGAACCAATTATTGTGTTTCCATGCATATTTGACTTTAAACATAATTTAAAGTATCCAACGAATTCAGTCAAATAAATATGTCAAGTCATCCTAAATTAAGGTTACTACATCACAAATCCTTAAACAAAACGGTACATATCTTAAGTTTAAATATACCTGTATTATAGTAATTATAAACGTTTAACAAAATACATCATGTCTCATATTATACATACAATCCAAACATACATTTCCAAAACAAAACACATTCTTCGTTGGCCATTGCGGTTGTCCTTGTCCCAGTCTTTATACCCTTCTATTTGAACCTACATGGGGCAAATCCACCGTGCTAAGCATATAGCTTAGTGAGGAAAATAAACTAAACAGGATATAAGTTGACAATTGTTTCAAACAGTCATCCAAACATTCACATATTCAAAATCTATTTACTTATCCATTTCCAAACTGAACCAAAATATCATGAATCTCATAACAAGACAGAACATATCAGAACAGGTTACACTTTTGCTTCAGCACAAAACTGACCAATTTTAAAATTGAATATTATATCCCAACAAAACTTGTCTGTAATAAAACAGAATTTGCTTATTTCAGAATAGAGCTCAAATGTTTCAGATCAAAGCTTATTTATATCAGAATTGAGTATATAACAAAATATAAAACAAGTTAGTCTATTAATCCTTTATACAGAAGTGGGTAACGGGACTAATACATGAGATACCATGATTGGTATCACAGAATAGGAGAGACTTAAGTCTCAATAACCGGAGACACCAAAGTGTCAATAACAGGAGACACCAAAGTGTCAGTAACAGGAGACACCAAAGTGTCAAAGGAGCAGCTGCAGACCCTTCTAGGCATGCCTATTTACCCACAACTAGGACTTAACAGTTTTAAAATAAAACATGTTCATTTCAGAATTCTAATATGAGGAACATATTGCAACACATACGACTTTACTTCATTTTGTTCAACTTGACATAATCACTGATTTTCAAACAAACTAACATGTCATAAAATTACAAGTATGTGCAATAATGCATCAATAGAGGTATTGAGTCATCACCAATTAGGTATCATCACACAAATAGAAAGCACTTCCAACACAATCCCAACTATGAAACTCCTAGGACAACTGATGGTCTGGAATTATCACTATATTATCGAAGAAATTCCCAATTCACATACATCCATATTCAATTCATAATACATAAGCCTTTGGAACTCATTCATTAATGATCACACCAAGCAATTCAACGTTATACACCATACGTCCTTTACATTAACATCTCAATTAATTATTCATAATTAACCTATCTATTTCTCCATTAAACTTATACAGTAATCAATTGCACAAAATCTCATTTATTTTCACCTTCCTAACCATTTCCCACAATTGTGGGATAAGGGACCCGAAACCTCCAAACAGCTGTTTTCACAGGACAGGTTTTAGGTCAGTTTTGTATGGCCATTTTGACATAGAAAATGAGGTTTATAGGTAATAAGGTAGTCTAAAAAAATGTTCCCATACGTCTTAAGTTTCTAACAAAACAAAAATCATTCAATTTGGTTTATTATTCCATGAGTTATACCGAAAATACTACATACTATTCTCAACCGTGGACAACAACTAGAATGCAATTTCAAGCTAAATTTCAAAACCCTTAGTGACAGAAATAAAATTAGATTCCTTCATGAAAGTTGTAGATAAATGTATGTAGTTTCATCTGAATTTGAAATAATCCCATTTTAATGTCTACAGGTCAAGATATGGCTGAACTACATAAATTAGTTCAATAGTCAATCCAGAATTATCATATAACCATCATTTTTCCATCATTCAATTCTCATCATCTTAACACATATTCATGCCAAATTAAATCTCATAACACTTTTATTAATACATACTATCAAGTACAGAATTCCCTTACTTATTTAATTTCAAATTCCAACTCCAAAGAACAAATCAATCACACAATTCCAATCAAGGTGACTAAGAAGACGGCAGCATAGAAGACAGTAGGATCTATCTTCCTTAATGCAGTATTTTGACGTGATAATGCAGAAAAAATCAAGCAAAATTCCAGAAGTTGAGAGGAAAATGAGAGGTGTCGGTAGTGAGGAGCAAAGGAGAGAGAGAAGGCTGCAGAAATTCCAAATGAGCTGAAGTGATTCGTCACCTTTGGATGCTAGGTGTCATCAAACTTCTTAAACATGTGTCACTTTGCATGTAATGCCATATGTCAATTATTTATGCTGATACTAATCTCCTTACAATTCTACCATTTGTATCCTACAAATAAGTCCACAAGTCACGCCAAAAGTGGTCCACTTGTCACATAATAATTGGTCCATTTGTCACACATTTAATTATGCCAAATGTCACCAAGTAAGTAGTCCACGTATAAACCATCAATAAACTGTATTGATATAGGTATAATTTGATAAAATTGTCTTCACAAAAGTTTTAGCTTATCCTCTTATCTTTCTAACGATATAAAGTTTGTAATTTTTGGATATCAGAATCAAAAGATATGGCACTTACAAGTTGGAGTGTCACATTGGTTTGCAAACAAACACTAGATGTCAAAATTCATTATGCAAAAAATTCACTTCAAGCTTGGATTTTTAAGAACTTTCAAGCATTATTTTCAATTAATCATCACCCAAGCCTTGTGTAATATATCCATGACATACATTTCGAGACCCGGCCCAACATTAATACCTTAAGTCTCTAATGAAGACAATAAATTCCAATTATCTAAGTATGATTCTTTAAACCATAATTTAAGACATATGCAATACATGTTCAATGAAACATTCCAACTAGGGTACAATTTGGGCCCTTACAATTTTCTCCCCGTCAAAAGAATTTCATCCTCGAAATTCATACCTGATCAAAATAGTTGAGGATACTGAGCCCTCAAGCCCATGATGTTGCCAGAGTACTTTCACCAACGGTATTTGCTTGTTCCTAAGTGATAATGCTGAAATGGTCTTCCGACTCAAGGCATCCACCACAAAATTAGCCTTACCCAGATGATAATCCACAATACAATCATAGTCCTTGAACAATTCCAACCAACGCCGTTGTCTCAGATTGAGTTCTTTCTGGGTAAGCAAATACTTCAGACTCTTATGATCCGTGAAAATTCTACACCTTTCACCATATAGGTAGTGCCGCCAGATTTTTAAGGCAAACACTATTGCTGCAAGTTTCAAATCATGAGTAGGATAATTCTGTTCATGAGTTTTTAGTTGCCTAGAGGCATAAGCAACTACTTTTCCTTCCTGCATCAAAACACAACCCAAACCAGTTCGAGATGCATCACTAAACAAAACATACTCCTTACCAGAAATAGGTTGGACAAATACAGGAGCTTCAGTAAGCATACTTTTTAGTTGGTCAAAACTATTCTGACATCTATTAGACCATTCATGCTTCATTCCTTTCTGTAACAATTTAGTTAAAGGGGATGCTATCACTGAGAACCCCTTAACAGATAATTCTAGATTGTCTATTGAATTGATTTCGGTAGTTCAACCATATCTTGACTTGTAGACATCAAAATGGGATGCTTTCAAATTTAGATGAAACTAGATACATTTATCTACAACTTTCATGAAGGAATCTAATTTTATTTCTATCACTAAGGGTTTTGAAATTTAGCTTGAAGTTGCATTCTAGTTGCTATCCACGGTTGAGAAAAGTATGTAGTATTTTGGGTATACTTAATGGAATAATGAACCAAATTGAATGATTTTTATTTTTTTAGAAACTTAAGACATATAGGAACATTTGTTTAGAAGTCCTTATTACCCAAAAACCTCATTTTCTATGTCAAAATGGCCATACAAAACTGACCCAAAACTTGTCCTGTGAAAACAACTAGAGGTTTCTGGTCCCTTATCCCACAATTATGGGAAATGGTTAGGAAGGTGAAAATAAATGAGATTTTGTGCAATTGATGACTGTATAAGGTTAATGGATAAATAAATAGGTCAATTATGCATAATTAATTGAGATGGTAATGTAAAGGATGTACAGTGTATAATGTTGAATTGTTTGGTGTGATCATGAATGAATGAGTTCCAAAGGCTTATGTATTATGAATTGAATATGGATGTATGTGAATTGGGAATTTCTGCGATAATATAGTGATAATTCTGGACCATCAGCTGTCCGAGGAGTTTCATAGTTGGGATTGTATTGGAAGTGCTTTCTATTTATGTGATGATACCTAATTGGTGATGACTCAATGCCTCTATTGATGCATTATTGCACATACTTGTAATTGTATGACATGTTAGTTTATTTGAAAATCAATGATTATGTCAAGTTAAACAAAATAAAGTAAATTATTATGTGTTGCAATATGTTCCTCATATTAAAATTCTGAAATGAACCTGTTTTATTTTAAAACCGTTAAGTCCTAGTCGTAGGTAAATAGGCATGCCTAAAAGGGTCTGCAGCTGCTCCTATGACACTTTGGTATCTCTTGTTACTAACACTTCGGTGTCTCCTATTATTGACACTTTGGTGTCTCCAGTTATTGAGACTTAAGTCTTTCATGTATCTCCTGTATTAGTCCCGTTACCCACTTCTGTATAAATGATTAATAGACTAACTCGTTTTGTATTTTATTATATGCTCAGTTCTGATATAAATAAGCTTTGATCTAAAACATCTAAGCTCTATTCTGAAATAAGAAAATTCTATTTTATTACAGACAAGTTTTGTTCGGATATAATAATATTCAATTTTGAAATTGGTGAGTTTTGCGCTGAAGCAAAAGTGTAACTTGTTCTAATATGTTCTATCTTGTTATGAGATTCATGATATTTTGGTTCAGTTTGGAAATGGATAAGTAAATAGATTTTGAATATGTGAATGTTTGGATGACTGTTTGAAACAATTGTCAACTTATATCCTGTTTAGTTTATTTTCCTCACTAAGCTATATGCTTAGCACGGTGGATTTGCCCCATGTAGGTTCAAATAGAAGGGTATAAAGACTGGGACAAGGACAACCGCAATGGCCAACGAAGAATGTGTTTTGTTTTGGAAATGTATGTTTGGATTGTATGTATAATATGAGACATGATGTATTTTGTTAAACGTTTGTAATTACTGTAATACAGGGATATTTAAACTTAAGATATGTACCGTTTTATTTAAGGATTTGTGATGTAGTAACCTTAATTTAGGATGACTTGACATATATATTTGAATGAATTAGGTGGGTACTTTAAATTATGTTTAAAGTCGAATATGCATGGAAATACAATAATTGGTTCCTGACTATGCTTTGTATTATTTTGATATGTTTTAAGTCCTATCTTATGTAATATCCGTATATCCTTCTAGGGGGTTGATGGGTGTTACATTGTTTGGTATCAGAGCATGGTTTAAGCGATTCTGGTGTCATCAACACTTAACTCATGCTATTACTTTGATGTAAGGGTTGTGTTTGGCCTAATGCGGTTTGTCCCATGTTTTCATTGTAGAATTAACTATGGAAAGGTCTCGGGAAGCTGTCGATGAGGTTGCTGAGAGTAATAATCCTGAGCGATCTCGTTCGTCTAACTCTGGACCTTCTGGGGTCAATCGAGGTGAAGCTGAGATGCCACCTCCTCCTCCAGCTTAGGGTGAAGCGTTGGTTAAGTTGTCTCAGGATATGATAACATTACTACACCATATGACTACAACAAAGGCTCTGATTGACCAATTACAGAAGTATGGAGCTGAGGAATTTACCGGAACATCTTTGGAGGAATCTGAAAGAGCTGAGTTCTGGATAGAGAAAGTGAAAAGGGTCTTCGATGAAATCAGTTGTCCACTAGAGTAGATGGTGCACTGTGCTGTATCTCTTCTTCATGGAGCAACTTACGAGTGGTGAAAGTTTGTTTTGAGAAATCCTCAGCTACTGGTGCCTCTGACTTGGGATTTCTTTACCCAAGAGTTCAAAGCGAAGTATGTTACAGAGGCTTATAAAAAGGAGAAGTGGAAGCAGTTTTTGAACCTGAAGCAGAAGAATTTATCTGTTGCTGAGTGTGACAGGGAATTTAATCGGCTCAGCAAGTATGCACTTGAACTAGTACTTACTGAGGAGTTTCGATGTAATCAGTTTGAGGATGGTTTAAACGATTCGACCAAGGAGCATCTTGCAACATTCACAAAATGACGGTAATAACTAGCTAGACCCATAAAACTTCTCACTTCAGTCACATTTTGTGGTGGCTTCCAATTAACAATTGCTTCTATCTTACTATGATCAACTCTAATTCCCTTAGAAGAGACAACATGCCCTAGAAATGATATCTCCTGAAGCCAGAAATCACACTTTCTCAGCTAAACATACAACTGTTTTTCCCGCATGGTCTGTAATATAATTCAGAGATGTTCAATAAGGTCCTGTTCATTCTTAGAATAAACCAAGATATCATCTATAAACACCATAACAAACTGATCCAAATAAGGCCTGAACATTCTATTCATCAGATCCATAAATACTGTTGGAGCATTAGTTAACCTGAATGGCATTATTAGGAATTCATAATGTCTATAACGGGTCCTAAATGCAGTCTTCGGTACATCCACATCCTTTACCCGAAGCTGATAGTACCCCGATCGCAGATCTACCTTTGAAAACGCTCCTGCATCTTTCAACTGATCAAATAAGTCTTCAATCTTTGGCAATGGATACTTATTCTTCACTGTGACTCTATTTAATTGTCTATAATCGATGCACATCCGTAGTGTGCCATCCTTCTTCTTAACAAACAACACTGGTGCTCCCCACAGTGATACACTGGGTCAAATAAACCCTTTATCCAGAAGCTCTTGTAACTACACCTTCAATTCCTTCAGTTCAGTAGGAGCCATTCTGTATGGTGCTTTGGATATAGGAGCAGTGCCAGGCATAACTTCAATAGATAACTCCACATCTCTTTCAGGAGGAAGTCTAGGCAATTCCTCCGAAAACACATCTGGAAACTCATTCACTACCGGAATATCTAGCAATTTACCAACCTCCTTCTTAGAATCAATTATAAAAGCTAGATATGCTTCACATCCCTTCCTGAGAAGCTTTCGAGCTTGCATAGCAGATACCACATTTAAAGAACCAGTGTGAACACCATGCATTACTATCTCAGACTGATGGGTCTCCTAAACATAACTGTCTTAGTATTACAGTCAATTACTGCCCGATGCTTAGACAACCAATCCATACCTAGAATCAAATCAAATTCATGAAAAGGTAATCTAATCAGATCTGCTACATAATTATTTCCTTGGATCATCATAAGACAGTTCCTATACACCTGATTAACCGACACACTACTACCCAAAGGACTGGTCACATGCATGTCATACTCTAACTGATCTATAGGCACCTCTATATCAAACATTTTTCTATCACAGATATACAAATGAGTAGATCTAGGATCAATCAATGCATGCATTTCAGAATTAAAGAGAGAAACAATACCCGCAATGACTTCAAATGCATCCTGATCCTCACGAGCTTTTAAAGCATAAGCTCGAGCTGGAGCAGAAGGCATAATAGGTCGATCAACAGTTTCTAAATGAGTACTCAGATTAGACCTGATCTGACTAGATCCTCCATGACCTCTACCTCGTCCTCTATTTCCAGCAGGAGCATGAGAGACCTCGCTACTAGCTTGTGTTGTCTGAGACTGTCTCATAGGGCCATTTGCTATCAGTTGATCAGTACCACCACATCGGAAACACGTGCCAGTAGCTCTCCAACAAGTACCCGAATGATGTCCGGAGCAGCGAGGACACTCCTGAGCACTAGAAACTCGGCCCGCTGAGGAAACCCTACCAAAAGTAGTGGATGAGGGAAAATTTTGTCGTCTTCCCCTAACTATAGATCTCTGAGTAACTTTTGGTGCAGAGGAAACACCTTCACAAAGCCGCTTGCCTGAGGACTGACCTCCTCGAACAAAGCACCTCTGTTGAGCCCTTTCGCTCTTCACTATCTCTTGCCTCTCTATTTTCATAATAGCTTGCACCAGCTGATGGTAATTTACTTGACCATCATTTTTCCATCATTCAATTCTCATAATCTTAACACATATTCATGCCAAGTTAAATCTCATAACACTTGTATTAATACATACTATCAAGTTCAGAATTCCCTTACTTGTTTAATTTTGAATTCCAACTCCCAAGAACAAATCAATCATACAATTCCAATCAAGGTGACCAAGAAGACAGCTGTATAGAAGATTGCAGGATCTATCTTCCTTAATGTAGTAATTTGACGTGATAATGCAACAAAAATCAAGAAAAATTCCAGAAGTTGAGAGCAAAATGAGAGGTGTCAGTGGTGAGGAGCAAAGGAGAGAGAGAAGGCTGCAGAAATACCAAATGAGCTGGAGTGATTCACCACCTTTGGATGCTAGGTGTCATCAAACTTCTTAAGCATGTGTCACTTTGCATGTAATGCCATGTGTCAATTATTTATGCTGCTACTAATCTCCTTACAATGCTGCCATTTGTCTCCTACAAATCAGTCCACAAGTCACTCCAAAAGTGATCCATTTGTCATATAATAATTGGTCCATTTGTCACACATTTAATTATGCCAAATGTCACCAAGTAAGTAGTCTACGTATAAACCATCAATAAACTGTATTGATATAGGCCTAATTTGACAAAATTGTCTTCATAAAAGTTGTAGCTTATCCTTTTATCTTTCTAACGATATAAATTTTGTAATTTTTGGACATTGGAATCAAAATATATGGCACTTACAAGTTGGAGTGTCATATTGGTTTGCAAACAAACACTAGATGTCACAATTCATTATGCGAAAAATTCACTTCAAGCTTGGATTTTTAAGAACTTTCAAGCATTCTTTTCAATTAATCATCACCCAAGCCTTGTGTAATGTATCCATGACATATATTCCGAGACCCGACCCAACATTAATACCTTAAGTCTCTAATGAAGACAATAAATTCCAATTCTTTAAGTATGATTCTTTAAATCATAATTTAAGACATATGCAATACATGTTCAATGAAACATTCCAACTAGGGTACAATTTGGGGCTTTACATCATAACTCCCTTATTTTTATTCCAATTATCTCTAAAATTTTTAATAACATCTTCTCATAAATTATAAAGTCATCTATAAAAATCTTCATTATCATTTAACTCTTTTCTATTTCCATTCATCAATTTACTTGCCAAGTGGCATTTTTCCTAATTCAATAATATCCAATAATTTCGGATATTTTTCCTAAAATTACTCAAAAATTTTAAATCAACAAATACACTCTCCAAATCAATTTTCAATACAAATAAACCACAATTCTCAATAAAATCACATTTCACATATATAAATCAATTATACCCGGAATGTCAATGAATGCATGTACAATCATTTTCATGTGCAAAAATACCTATATTCACGTGTATGTATATGTCATATTATGCATGAACATGAAATGCATTTTCTAATCTCTCGATAATCTCTCATATTTTATATTCTAGCCTTAACATAGGTAACGGGATGTTACAGATATTCTTCTATCTATAACCCTCAAGATCAATCTTCTCCTTGGATTTGGATGTCATATTTCTTGAGGACGGTCCAGATAAAATCAACCTAATATAAAAACAAATAAATTCATACCATTTTTAAAATTTAAATCTATAACTTAATTATAAACATATAGTGTTTCATGTATTTTCACTTACATATTATTGACAATTGTGATGTAAGTTCTTATATCAGGTCCCTCAGCTCTAGGCTAGCGACCGCCTCCTTCATCCTCATTGTTTACTCCTGATATCTTTGTAGGTATAAGGGTAGTGAATGATGTAGGGGTGGTGGATGGTGTAGCAATATGTACGGAAGGTGATGCCTCATCTGCAAGTGTAGTAGCTAGAAGGGAGGAGGTGATTCAGCTCCAGCTGCTATAGCATGAGATGTTTCACCTGTACAGTAAGTGCCTTCGAATTGTGGTCTGAATCTTGGTCGCATAATATCCTGTCTTCTCTTTGGTTGCATATTTCAACTTGAAATTAATATTTGATTGAATTTTGTAGAAATATTACAATTTGATTTCAATATTTTATACAATATATTTCAATATTCAATTACAAACACAAATTAATCGCTATCATCACTTAATTATAAATCAAAATCATCTTCTTGTTCTGAAGAATTTGAATCAAACTTAGGCTCTTTTTCAGATCTTTGGCCTCGTCATCTTCTCCAGATAAAATTTCAACATATTCATTACATGGATCGTTCAAAGGTTTATTGTCCTTATATATGACAGATGCATTTATTTCATAAGCATCTTCCTTAAACGCTTCACTTTCAATTCTCTGTTCTCCTTTTCTGCGTGATTCAAAAACACCTCTAGTTTTAACTTTACAAATAGCCAACCAATCTGACTTATCTTGTCGTAAGCTGGGAAAAGGGACATAATGCACCTAGATCACTTGCATTGCCAACACGAAAGATTCAAAATGTTGAAATCTTCTTCACATGTTGATTTCAACTAGATTGTATCGGCTATGCACTTTTTTACCAACCTTTGGAGTTGGATCAAACCAGTCACACTTAAATATCACACTTCGCTTAATTGGCAATGCAGGGTACTCAATTTCAAGTATCTTAATAATTTTGCTATAGTAATCCATCAATTCTCCCTGTATGCAAACCCCACTATTTATTGTTGCCATGCTATAACCATGATATTCTGTATGATATTTGTATCCATTAACAAAATACATCGGATATGATTTAACAGTTCACAAAGGTCCCTTCGCAATATCACATATGAACTTGTTCTCTATTGTATTTTCTAAGGCCAACAGAAAAGAAAGTATCATATTAAACAGTATAATGTCATTTGAACACTTAAATCTTATAATTCAATCATTTTAATATTTGTAAGCGAAAACTTACATATTGCTCGAACCATCGAGGAAAATGTCTTCTAACTTCTTTATTAATATCATCCTGTGTTTTGTCGAGCATGAGCTCACGTAACAATTCCTCGTATACTCTAAAAACATTATTATGTATTTCAGTTATGAATAACACTAAATTTCAAAACCCAAATAATCACTTTCAACTTACTGCACGAAAGGTTGAACCTGTTGACAGTTCAATAAAATGTAACCATAGGTAGCCTCAATTTCTTCCGCTGTTAACATTCTTCTTGTTGAACGTTCATATGTTCGTCCAGGATATGTGAAAATGGATAAGTTACCATCAGCATCACTAGTTCCTCCCCCATCTTCATTACGAGGAACTTTTCTTTCTCTTGTGTGAACATGTGGCTCAAAATAATGTATACAATATGTACTAGCTTCCTCCATTAAATAAGCATTACATATCGAACCTTCAACTTTAGCCTTGTTCTTCACATTTTTCTTCAAGTGATGCAAATACCTATATGAGCAAATAGGGTTATACCAATTTAGTTATTAAAACATGCTATGACTTCAATTACAATCATTTTTATTAAATTACTTCTCAAATGGATACATCCAACGATATTAAATTGGACTGGCTAGTTTAGCCTCGTGTGCTAAATGGACAGGTAGATGCTCTATACAGTCAAAGAAGCTTGGAGGAAATATCCCTTCTAACTTGCACAAAATTACTGGAATTTCACTTTTTAGTTTTTCCATTTAAACCAACTTGATTTCAGATGATGTTAAGCTTTTGAAAAATAATAATTCTGTTATTACTTCCCAAACCTTATTCAGTTGCAACTCTCAAAATGCAATTAGAATTAGCCTTTGCATAAACACATGACAATCATGACTTTTCATCCCAAATAATTTGTACTTCCTCATGTTGACACACCTTGCTAAGTTTGAAACATAAACATCAGGAAACTTTAGACTTTTCAACCATTCACACAATATTTTCTTATGTTTTTTGTCCAAAGTGTAACATACTTTTGAATATTTACCGGTGCGAAGATCTTTATATAACTCATTCCTTTTACAAAAAAATTTCAAATCAGCTCGTGATTTTGTATTGTCTTTTACCCTCCCTTCAATGTTCATTATGTTATTAGACAAATTGTCAAATATTTTTTTCAATATGCATCACATCTAGATTATGACGTGTCAAATTAGTTTTCCAATATGACAAATCCCAAAAGATGCTTCGTTTTCTCCAGCCAAAGTTTCTACTAATGCTTGTATTAATTTCATCAGCTTCAAATTCTGTAACTTTCAGTAAGCTTAATTCCTCAATTTCCTGCAATATCTCTTCACCAGCTTTGTGAGGGGGAGGAGGTGTTTTTACCATCCTATTCTTAATGAACTTTTGTTTATTACGTCTAAATCTATGATTTGTAGGAAGAAATTTTCTATGGTTGTCAAACTAACATATTTTGCCCCCGTTTGGAAGATAAAATGCCTTAGAATCATTGCCACAATAAGGACATGCCAATTTTCCTACTATGCGCCAACCAGACAATATGGAAAATCACTAATGGTCCACATCAAAGCTGCTCTCAACACAGAATTTTGTTTCATAAACACATCATATGTCTCAACACCATATTCCCAAAGATGTTGCAATTCAGATATCATTGGTTGTAAGAATATTACATCAATTCTATGCTTTGGATTTGTAGGCCCTGGCACAATCACTGCCAATAACATATATGCTTCTTTCATACACATCCATGGAGGCAAATTATAAGGAGTAATTATGATTGTCCATGTGAATATTGCTAGTCGGATTGCCGAAAAGGTTGAAATCCATCCGTCGACAATCCCAACCTAACATTTCTATTTTCAGCTGCAAACTGATAATAGGTGTCATTGAAATGTTTCCATGCCAGTGCATCTGATAGATATCTCATTATTCCATCTTCCAGTTCGTGTTCATTATGCCATCACATATGAGATGCAGTATCATCAGAAGCATATAATCTTTGAAGTCTCAAAGTTAGCGGGAAATAATATATCCACTTCTAGGGTACTAATTTATTATTCATAGAATGCTTTCTAGGCTTGAACCTAAATTGACCACAAAATTTGCACTCTTGTAATTCCACGTCATCTCCCCAATACAACATACATCCCAATCTGCAACAATCAATCTTTTCAACAAGCAAACTAAGACCTCTAATAAGTTTCTTCTTATTGTAAAAACTATCAACCATTGTATGATCAGGAGGTAATGATTCATTATACTATCCCAGAATTTTATCAAAACTACGATAAAAAATATGCCCTTCAGACTTTATGTTTAATATTCGAGCAATTGAAGATAATTGAGTCATTATCTCACAATTTGGCCATAGTTCTTGGTCAGCTAATTATAATAAGTCAAAAAACTGTTTTGAATGTGGGTTTGGTTCTTCTTCAAAATTTTCTAAATTTTCCTGAAAGATATAACTGGCTGCATCATAAACCATTTGCAAGTAAGAAGTTTCATTTGCATCCACATTATTTGCTCTAAATCCAATCCCCCTTCAAACACATTTAAATGCACTAACAATTGTGCTTCATTACCCCTTGAGGTTCTACAAATCAATGGTTCCCTATGTCATGTCCACTCAAAATAAATTGGGACAAACCCTTTTATCAACAAATGCCCATTCACTTCATCAATAAGAAGGAAACGAATGTGTTTGCACTTTTTACATGGACATCTGATCTTTGGGCCATCCATATATGCAGGTTGAGAACATGCATAATGAATAAAAGCTTCAATTCTCTCAACAAACTCAGTATTAATGAAACCATCAGGTGTTAATCGTCTGTACATCCAAGATCTATCAACATTACTCATTAATGCAAAATTGTTAATTTGAAACAGTGATTCTATAGTTAGTATCCTTCATGTTCCCCAAAGTTTATAGAACATCTAAACTTTACACAATATCCACTAAGTATTAACTAATTGAATTAATCACCTACAATTGATTTCAAAAGTATGGTACATGGCATTATTTACACCTGTGAATCAAGAAAACAAGTTCTTGCTGTGACTCCTAGGCTCGTGGAATTTGTCACCAATAAGCCTCACGGGAGTTGCATCACAAGTTTCTAGCCTATATATTATCCTACGGGTTTATTAATGCCTTAAATCATCCATAACATCTCAAACTCATTCCACATATAGTAAATACTTAGAATATTAAAGAAGAACATAAAAACTCATAAATGATTATAAGAATATTCTAAACAACAACATAAAACCAAGACCTCCTTTACATTCACACAGAATCCAAAGGTATCATAATCGTATTATTAAAGCAATACATATGGTAAATATTAGTTGGACGAATAACTTGGATGGATGGACAACTTTGACAACTTTAGACTACAACGAAGAAAGATGAGCGACGCTCCCCAACACAATATAGGGCCAGCAAAAAAGAATATAAAATATTTAATATAATGCACTTGTTCTAATACAACATCATAAACTAATGTGGTCCATCATGCTATAGGAGTAAGATCATGAATAAATTTTCACCAGCCTATTTAATCCTTTTACTAGAGTAATATTGAAAGAGACATTTGCAAAAAAGACATTTAAATTACTAGTGTTGGAGGCTTATAGTATGATGACAAATTTGAGTAACTATACATGTAGTTAAGTGATGCCTTCTAGTTTACTTTGACATGCATAACTAAAGACAGGTACTAAATCCTTCTTGTAGGCTTAGTAATAAGTTTCAAACAATTAAATAATCATTTTAGGACACATTGTTTTGAGCAACAAGTGTAGGCTATATGATTTAGTCCTTATTTGATGTCACACAAAGGTTAAGAGACATAATTTGCAAAAAGATTCAACTTTGAGATCATATAAATACCTAATGTTAGCATATCTATTGTAGCCATCACTTTGGGGAAAGGGCTAAAGAAACACTATATACTATAGAGATCCCTTCAAATGAACAAAACTTAAAACTTTGAGGAGGTTAAAGTAAGGTGCCAAAATACATAGTCTTGAAAGAGGCACAATGTATCCTTAAAGTGACTATCAAAATAACATTATTGGAGCAGTATCACACACTAACATTTCACAAAATAAGGAAAAAAAAGAAAATTTAACTGTAAGTTTGAGCCTAAAACCAACAAAAAAGGAAAACAAAGTAAAAGAAAGACAAAGGAAATAGATCTCGAAATCACCTGCTCTGTAAGAGGTATGAGGATTCTTCTAGATTTAATAAATCCACGGAAATAGATCCTTCTTATCGAAAAAAAGAATCCCTGCATTTAATTAAAGCCTAGATCATCTCACTTTATTGCTTACAAAAACATAAACAAAGAGAGTGAAATTGCTAGAGAGACCAAGAGAGTCATTTGGTAAGAGGGAAGCAATAGAGTTGTATTACAGCAAAACAACAAATTGGAAAATTAGGTTTTCTCGTTTTGTTTTTAATTTAAAATATCAGTAATGAAAAATACTTTTTCATAAGTAACTAAAAGTTCACTTAAAGAAAATGAATCAAACACATTTTATATAATAACAAAATTTTTTATATTATGATAGAGATATTATAAATATAAAGTTTTTTAATGGTAGTTATTGGGCCTCAGTTCTAAAGCTAAGCTACATTACAGAAGTAGAGAAATTTAGAATTGAATAATGTTGGAGTTATTGGAAGTTCCTAAAAATTCCAAACACTCAAATGTAATAAAGGTTAGCTATGAATTCTGTAAATTCAGTTTTGATAGTTTGAAAGACTTTAATTTGATACATGACCATAACTTGTTGAAAATGTTAATAAGATGGAAACTTGGAATTGGCGAAGTAGAAGTATGCTTTGATCAGATTACAAAGGGACTTAGGTAAAAGATAACATACAAAAGTTTACATTGATTGCATTGATGATGAGTTAGATCCTAATAAATTATGCTATAATGATGAGGGATATTTGCAACTTAGGGAGAATTCTAAGAGATATACTAAAAAGATTAAGTTTTGTCATAATGTTGATGATATGATTGATGAGGGGTGAGTATTATAAAAGAGTAGTTCATATTTATTGTAAAGAGAATGCTCATATAGGTGTAATGAGAGAAGATATTGATTACCTTTATTCTGAGTATTTGCTTAAAGATATAAGAGTCTATCATTAATATGCTTAATGATATAAGAGTGTAAAAAAAAAAGGGATATGTTGTTGAACTGTAATAATGTTATTTCTCATATAATTAGGAAGAAGTTGGAAGCATTAAAGATTGAATTAAGGTGATGCACATCAAAATATAGTAAAAGCCTAAAGTTTAGGGTTTCTTGCTTTGGTAATAAGTTTGTGCTTGATTTGAAGAAAAATATATGTTGGTGTGGGTGCTAGAATATGAACCAAATACTTTGATAACGTGAAATTAGTTACATATATTTTCAAAGACTTGGTCTAAAAGATTTTGTCAATAAATGACACAAAAAAAGAAACACATCTAAAGATCTATCATATCGTATTCAACCATTGCATGTTCCAAAATTATAGCATGCTATGGAATATAAGCTAATTCGACCACATAAAATGAGAAAAAAACTTGAGAGGCTCAAAAGGAATATAAGGAAAAGCAAAGATGAATCAACAAGAAGTGCAACCAAAATAAGAAAGGAAAGAGTCGAAATAAAGTGCCAATATTGCAAATAATTTCGATATAACAAAAGGTGTTGACTTAAATAGAAACCAACAATTTATCCTTGAAGTGACTATCAAAATAACATTATTGGAGGAGTATCACGCACTAACATTTCACAAAATAAGGAAAAAAATAAAATTTAATTGTAAGTTTGAGCACAAAAGCAACGAAGAGGAAAACAAACTAAAAGAAAGGACAAAAGAAATAGATCTCGAAATCACCTGCTCTGTAAGAGGGATAACTAGATTTAAAAAATCCACGAAAACAGATCCCTCTTACCGAAAAAAAGAATCCCTGCATTTAATCAAAACCTAGATCATCTCACTTTATTGCTTACACAAACACAAACAAAGAGAGTGAAATTGCTAGAGAGACCAAGAGAGTCATTCGGTAAGAGGGAAGCAACAAAGTTGTATTGCAGCAAAACAACAAATTGGAAAATTAGGTTTTCTCGTTTTGTCCTAAACCCTAAACCCTAAACCCTAAACCCTAAACCCTAAACCCTAAACCCTAAACCCTAACCCTAAACCCTAAATTTAAAATATCGGTAATGAAAAATAGTTTGTCATACGTAACTAATAGTTCACTTAAAGAAAATGAATCAAACACATTTTATATAATAAGAAAATTTTTATCACATGTAGAAATAGAATTTTATAATAAAAGAAGGATAAAGAAAGAATATCACAAGTTGTAAATGACAGTTATCTAAACATTTAAGATAGCAATACTAGAACCAAATTTGCTTGTTATACATTCCCTATAAATTAATATTGTTCATTCCTTATAACAAAATTAATAGCTAAAATAATTAAGCTTGAACGTTGTAGAATTATATTTAAATGAGTTTACAAATTTATAATCTAATTACATCAACCTATACAGACATTCAACATAAAAAAATTACCATTTTGTAAGCAAATGAAGTTTTTGCCCTGAAGTACAAAACATTCAATTCTAACACTATTAGATTAACTAATTAGATTGTATATTAACTTTGATCACTTAACATTATAAACAATGAAAATACAACAAAACTAGACCCAAATTTGAAACAAACACCATTCAGTATACAATTTTAGTAAATAAGAATGTGAAGAAATCTCCAATAATTGAGAACTATTTATAATGAAAATGGAATTATAAGTGAACATCTAATTCATTCATTACATATCTAAAATCTCATATATAAAATCACGTAAGAAAATAGTCCAACATTCCTAATTTTAATATCAAAATATAAACAAAATTCTACTCAAGTCTAGCTATATCCCAATGTCAAATAAGTAGTAGGTTAAACTTAAAAATCTATAGATGTGCTTGAAACCTTAATCAAAATCCCCAAATTGAAACTATAATCAAAATATCCAAATTCAAACCCTAATCAAAATCTCCAAGTTAAAACCTTAATAAAATTCAATCCATAAAAACCCAAAAATTAATAATACCTAAAGTAAAAGGCCTTTTTCAAACCTTTAATGAAAAATTAAAGTTTTTATCAGGCAATACATCCAAGAGCAAGCATTTCGTATATTGTTGTGCTCAATTAACAAATGATTATTAAGTATAGAACCTTATAGTCATAGACAATATTCGTATATTTTTATGCTTTCACTAAAAATTGCCCTTTAGGAACAAGTAACAAGATGAAAATCATGTCAAATTCAACTTATACAAGAAAAAGCATAAGTCAGCAAGTCATGCAAAACTTAACAAATGGAGAAACTTAATTGTAAACTTACACAAATTTAATGGAGAAGTTGCAGAGGTGCAACGGACGGCAACGACGAGGAGAGAAGCTGTAGACGTGCGATGGATGGCAAGGGTGAGGAGAGGAGAAGCTACAAATGTGCGACGGACGGCTAGGGCGAGGAGAGGAGATGCAGACGTACGACTACGGACGGCGACGCGAGGAAGGAGAAAAAAATAAAGAAGGAATAGAGGAGAAAACGAGGGGTCGGTTCGGGGTGCGTTTAACCCTGAACCGAAACGACTAATCTGAAGTTAACGACAGAAAGGGTATTCCGTCGGAACATCACTGACGGAATACATTACCGTTGGTAAAAAACCGACGCTACGTAAAATTCACTAACGGACACTATATCTGTCGGTAAAATTTTAACGTTATTTAATTACGGAAAGCGTTCCCACCTAATTTACTGACGGGTATGGCATTTTTATTGCTAAATTCCGTTGGAAAATTTGCGAAATGTTTTCTTTTTACTTTTATCAATAAAAATTTTAGTCGTCGCAAAATGAAAATTTCACGATAGTTTTACCGACGGATATTAATTTTCTGTCTGTAATTAGCTACGATATTAGTTCTATCGGTAATTATCCGTCGCTAATGTATGGTTTTCTTGTAGTGTGTAAAAAAAACTTAATGTAAAAAATTCAATTTATAAAATAGATCAATAAAATTAAAAAAAATTATCAATTTCTAAAATAATAGCTATGAATATTACAAATAAAGTTGTCCTGAGCTCTCTCAGATATTTTACCATATTCTGAATTCAAATTCAAAGGTTTTAATTAATCATCTTGCACTAGATTTAGAACTCACTTCGACACCTTGTCTAACCATAAATATCATATATATACTTTGATCCTAAAATTATATAATAATATATTAATGGAAACAACAACTATATCCATCATTTTTATATTTGGTTTACTTATAAATTTTACTCAGTATGCCTTTAGTCGTCTCTATATTTGGTTTACTAATAAATTTTACTAAATATGCCTTGTATAGTGCTTTTGGACAACTTTCTCGACAATTAAGAGATTCATTCTAAGAATAAGGAGACTAATTGAACTAATGAGCCTCCTATTATGGGAAGGCTGGTTACTTTAACTAAAATCATAAAAAAAATCATTCCATCTTTTCAGTTGAAACTTTTAGCGGTTTTGCGAAAAAATTTCATTATATAGATAGGTATATCTTTAAAAACATAATTAATTAATTTTAAAAATAAAGTCATTATTAGTAAACTTTCTAATAGCAAGTTATATTTTTGTTGTTAAAATGTAATATAATCAATATTGATTAATTTCACTTATATTTCTCATTTATACTCTCCGAACCAATTATTAGTGCTTTTTCATGTAAAAGAGGAATATGTAATTATAAATATTGTAAATTCAACAAAAAGAAAAATTATTGTTGAAGTATCGCTAAACTTTTAATTGTTGAGAAATAAATGGTTAATAGGAAAATTATCATGAAAAGAATATGAGTCTATCTGTCATAATTTAAAAGAAGATTAAAATATATAATTTTAATTTTAATATTTAAAATGCAAGTTAAAATTTTAAAATCGTTTAATTTGAACTCTAAAATGAGAAAACCTTTAATAAAATTACGCTCTATCACTTATATATATGTCGAGGCAATGTTAGTGTTACACTTTTTTCTATTTTTATGCTACACTTAAATTAATATTAAACTAACTTTTTTAAAATTTTTTGTTATGTATAATAAATTTTAATGAATCCTAATTAATATTAATAAAATCTTATTTAACGTTAACCCTAAAGTTGACAGCACTTGCAGCTTGAAAAAAACTAGCTGGAAATATGGGGGAATTTGCTCTCATCTCTGTTGCATCAGCTTTTACACAATATACATTGTTCAAGTATTGCTTTTGGTTTAAAATGCATACATACAGTGAAGTTTTGCCATGTACAGTAATAGGGAGTTATTGCTAAGTATTGCCATAAGTTACAGGTGTTGGAGAAACAAATGGTTAATAGACGTCATAATTGAAAGAACGAATCTCCTACCAACATTAGTTACAACCTTTCCCAAATAAAATGCCCAACATAAACGCGCAGTACCCCTAAATGGGCAATAAATTGCTGTATTCTCTTTACTAAACTTGGCACTAAAGAGTAATAATTCAAGACTACTTATCTTAGTCATCATCTCAAGTTCTACAGTATATAGTCCGTCTTCTGTGCGCTTAGGCCGCAAAACACTACCCACATGACAAGAAAAAAGGTGAAGCTCGCATTCATAATCGATGATTCTGCGAGAAAAGCTAGCTTGAAGAAAAGGAGAGCAGGATTGTTGAAGAAAGTCCACGAGCTCGCAGTCTTATGTGGTCTTGAAGCAGTTCTTGTCATTTTCAGTCGAAATGAGCAAGAACCAGTGATATGGCCATCACCCCAAGAAGCACGAGCATGGTTTGTAAGGTTTCGGAGTTTACCAGAATATGAGCGAATGAACAAGGCGATAACTCATGAAAGCTACCTGAGAGAGAGGATAGCCAAGGTTAAGGAGGAAACCATGAGGCTTGAGAAAAAGAAGAAGCAAATGATGTTGGAGTATCTCATGTACCAACTTTATAATAACAATGGACATCGTACGTTAACCACCTCTGAATTGCAAACAACTTCCGTATTGGTGAAGGAGAAGCTACAAGAGCTTGAGAAAAGACGTCAATTCCTTCAACAGCTGTTATCAGCAGGACAAGAACAGCAACAACCCCAACAGTCACAGACACGGTTGCCTCTTCCACAAGAACGACCACATGGAAAATCACCTATAGAAATTATGGAGGTTGATGACGCTGACGATGATTTGGATGATCTAACAACGAGTGATTGGAAACAATTGATGCTGGAAATGTCAAGACCGGTCACTGCCATGGCGGGGCGGCAACAGCTGGAGAGTCTTGGGACATATCAATATGGTGGTGGCGAAAGCTTGACAATTGTTGGGGTGCCTGAAGGGTATGTACCGGACAGCAGGATGGACGAATTCAGTATTCCGACAGAGTTGACTCAGGGAACAATACCCGAAACATCGGTCGAGTACGGACAGGTTCAAGTTCACGCCAGAGATTTTATTATTCCGGGAAACAGCAGTGGCGGGAATGACGGTGGCGCTGCGGCTGGGGTTGGGGGCTCAGATGACTATAACATTGGTCAAACCGGACATTTTTCTAGTGAAAATGAGGATGCTGAAATGTCACATAACATCCACAAGTAAAATCCCTTTAACTTTCTTGGACGATGAGTATATCATCGTCATAATAATAATAATAATAATAATAATAATAATAATAATAGTACCAAAATCTTTTTTTAATCTGTAAAGTCTTTTTTTTTTATCTTTACACAATTTGAATAAAATCAAAATAAGCTAATCTATTTTAGCTTCTATTAATTTAGATATTTATATGTTATTGAATTCTCTATTATCAAAAGGGCTAATCAGCCTTTAACGTTTTAACGAATGTACAAAATATACCCTAACATTTCAGAGTGTTTAAATTGAATCCTAAAGTTTATTAGATGTTTAAATAAGACCCCAAGATTTAGAAACCATTCAGATTGGGTCTCAAACACTGACACCGTAAGGGCACCGTCAATCATCGGCTTACATAACTCTTAAATGCTAACATGGTTTTTCTTGTTTTTTTTTTAATTTTCGGTAGATGTGGGACCACCTTTGCTGACGTGGCATGGTGGTGGGTCCCACATCATGTCCAAAAATACCGCGTCTCCTATTCCCTCAAAGGCGACATTTTTGGACAGAAACGTGGCGTTTTTCACAAACAATATGCGGCCTTCCTCTTCTCAAACGCACTATTTGCCCTCTTCCTCTTCCCAAATCCCTAATCCCTCTTGCTCACAGACATCACTATGCTTTAATCTTCACGCTCTTTTAGCATCTTCTTTCAACATAATCCCATTTTTCTCTTCCCTAATCCCTAATCCCTAATCTCCCATTTTCTTCCGGCACAATCCCTCATCCTGCGCATCTTTCATCTTCTTCACTATGTGTTCCTCCTCAGACGACACTTCACCATAGTAGGTCATTGTTGTCTGCATTTTATATTTTCAGTGGTCCCTTAAATCTATCTGTTTGTATCCATTGTTGTCTGCCTCATCGTGGTTTCTTTGCTTTTTTAATATTGTATGTTGTCTGGTCTGCTTCCACTTATTGTCGATGAATGCACCAACCATTTTTCACTATCTCTGTCTTTTATGTTTTGTTGCTTGTTATTCTTATTATTCATTAAAGTTGTATCCAACATTAACTGCTATTATGAGCTTCATCATCAATTATTGTTTTGTTTATATTCCCGACATTGTTTAATATTTAGGTTTGTCCAGTGATAAATGCTTGATCATATGAACAACTGAAGGATTCACTTAGTGCAAGAGAGTGAGAACAAAAGCTCATTCCATTATGAGTCACAATAGAACTTTTTATCGTGTATGAGAAGCAATAGTTTCTTAATTACTAGCAAGGCTGGTCTAACTTGCTCATATGATATGTCTGCTGAGATGAAATGACATTGTCTAGAAGCATTTTTCACATATGCAATGTTTTAAAAACTGGACCAGACATCAAACCGGTTAAAGAAGGTTTAAGATTTAGAGGTTCAACCAGTATTAAACCGCTATAAAACTGGTATATAATAAATAAAAAGTAAAAATTATAAGAATAAGTAAAAATATAGTATAAAATAAAATGCCTTATTAAAATAAAAATGCACTAATAATGTCTATTAATATATAAGTGACTAATAATAAATCTAATAATTTAAACTAGGAGGAGGAGGAGGAGGAGGAGGAGGAGGAGGAGGAGGAGGAGGAGTAGTAGTAGTAGTAGTAGTAGTAGTAGTAGTAGTAGTAGTAGTAGTAGTAGTGGTCGTCGTCGTCGTCGTCGTCGTCGTCGTCGTCGTCGTCGTCGTCGTCGTCGTCGTCGTCGTCGTAATAGTAGCAGTAGAAGTAGCAGTAGCAGTAGCAGTAGTAATAGCAGGAGTAGTAGTAGTAATAGAAGGAGTAGTAGCAGGAGTAGCAGTAGGAGTAGCAGTAGTAGTAGTAGTAGTAAGAGTAGTTGTAGGAGGAGTAGTAGTAGCAGTAGCAGTAGCAGTAGGAGTAGGAGTAATAATAGTAGCAGTAGCACTAGGAGGAGGAGGAGGAGGAGGAGGAGTAGAAGTAGCAGTAACAGTAGTAGTAGTAGTAGTAGCAGTAGTAGTAGTAGTAGTAGTAAGAGTACTCATATAAATTTGCAACAACCATCCAAATATATGGATGTGACGTCTTCAACTAACACTACATTAAATTCAAATAATGATAATGTGGTATGTTATTATGGTTTAAGAGCTCTGTTAAAAACCTTAGAGTGAAAAAAACCCAGGAAGAAGATTTTATGGATGCCCCAAATATCCTGTAAGCTCAATTTTTTTATAAGTTAAATTATATATATATATATATATGTTGAATGTTTTTGGCTAATAATTGTTAATGATCTTTGAAGCTGAAAATGTGAATTTTTTAAGTGGCACGATGACAAATTTATCGACTGAGCTATTGAAGTAATTTATAAATTGAAGAAAGAAGTAGATTGTTTGAAGCAGGAGGCTAAACAAAGCATAATTGAATCACATTCGATGTTCAAAGTTGAGGAGCAAATAAAGCTGATGGAAGAAGACATTGTTTTGTTAACAAAAGAGAAAATTGAGTTGAGATTTTTTGTACTGATTATTGTAGGGCCTTTTTTTTTCTTATGACAAGTTTAAAAATATGGTTTGTACTAGAGAAGTAGATGTAAAATGTACTATTTATTTTAAAACTTGAGTTATGAGAATAAAAACTCCTACTTTGAACTTTATATGTTGCACTATGTTTATTGTTTATTGTTTTCCTATTCATGAAGTTGTTGTAATATGGACTCATTATAAATAATTAAATACAAAAATTATATCAAAATAAACAATTGGAGCAACATGTCCAATTGTGATTGGATATAAAAGTGATAATATCAGTAAAGTGATTACATCAAAATTCGTTTATATACAAAAGTTATACTATCTATCCGTTCATATATACAGACAACATCAATTTAAAGTATGCGAGTCAACCACATTGCTTCCCTCATTTGCACTTATTGAGAAGGTTGTTTATATACTGATTGATTTCTTGATGATTTCTGCCTCATTGCTTCAGTTTGTAACCGTTGAGAAGTTATGCTAAGTTGTCCTTTGAACTTCAAAGCTCTTGGTTCGAAAGACAGTTTGAATGAATGTAGATCAACTTCTCCAAACTTTCGTTTACGACTATGCGAAGAGCTACCAACCTATAAATAAACATGTCGTTAACAGTATTTAATCTTGGAAGAAATCAATAATGGTTGAACAGATAAATATACTCACAATATTGCTTTGTTGACTTGCTACAACCACCTGTTCAGGTTGTGAGGAGACATCGTAAATGACCTAGTAAATATGAAACAAATAATGTTCGGATTTCTCGACTTAGTAGGCTCATTTACTTCTCTCCTTCTAGCTGTTTTAGGTCTTCCAAGTATGGCTCTTTTCACTCGGGGGTTTACTACATCTTCATCATAAGTTGCAGGCCAAAAAATAGGTCATCTAATAGGTGGTAAGACATGCTCATACACTGCCAAGAATTTAGACTTCTTGTAGCACTCATCCACAAATACCTCCGGCCGTTATTTCGAATGGTGAATAGCACTTATAGCATGCTTGCAAGGATATCCATATAGCTCCCATGACCGACAACTACATGATTGGTTTCTACCAATCCTCATAATATATTTCGCAACACCTTTTCTAATTTCATATGCTCCATCACCATTCCAAACCATTCTCTACTGCATAACATCTTTCTTATTCATCTCTGATTTCTTAACAACCCTGGGTGCAACTTTTAATTTTCATCCATGTGCAAATTGTGTCCTCTCTGCATGCCTCTTCATCACCATAATTCTGATTATTTCTAGCATTCTTATAAATGGCTTATCTATAGCCGACAATATCCATCCATTGAATGTTTCACTTATGTTGTTATCGACAACTGGACATTTGGATTCAAATGACTAGTAACATCGTGCCCATCTCTCCTTTAGATATTCAAGAAATGATGATGCGGATCCAGGTGTGATTTTGTCCAACCTTTTCATCTGCTCGTTAAAATATTCCACGTATGTTGACCAAGCACAATTCCAAAATTGCTTTTTCAAGTCTTTTCCTTTGAAGTTCATATGCCAATTATGGTATATGTGATGTGCACACATACGATGATTGACATATGGGATTGTGTCTTCCACTGCTCTAATCAATCCCTATAACAATGGAATAGATAAAGTTAATATATAGTTGATACAATACAATATGTTCATTAATCAATGAAAAAACAAATGCCTTCTGCATATTTGATATTATTGTTAGTCCGTCACCACTACCCAACTCCAAATCCGAAGCTAACAAACTTATAAACTAGGTCTATGAGTTAGTGTTCTCACTAACCTAAACAATTTCCAATGCCAACAGATACATACTTCCATCCCTATCCCTCCCAACTGCACTCAACAATTGACCTTGGAATTCAATATTCAAAAAACAACTATTAATACCAAAGATGGGCCTTAAATGCCTCCATCCTCTTTTCATCACTTCAAAGCATATGTATAATCTTTTAGTCTACAAAAAAAGAGATAAAGATGCATGAATTAATGAATAAATTTCATAGACAACTACATGTTTTAATTATCATTGTCAATAATAAGTAAAACTTAATAATTGCATACCTGTAACAAACTAGTTTCTTGATTTCTAACCAGCTTTAACTCAATTATTGATCCACAGTTACTATTCCTCAACTCATGAGCGTATCCTTATAGTTTCACATACTCATTCACAGAATCACTAGCCCTTTTCTTTTCTCAATCTCCTTTTGGCAGCTTTACACATACTTGAGTTGACAGATATATTGAGCTTTTCTCAACATTCTTTAAGCATCTTCACGCTGAGATACTATGCTTCTTAAGCATTCTATCCCTAAAATGCCTCATTAGGAACTTAGCAAAAACCAATTTTGGTTTGTTGGTCATAAAACACCTATGCTCGTCATTATATGTTACCACTTTAAAGAACCCATCATTCTTGTGACAAACGACATACAACTGCCATGAGCATCCCTCAATACGTCTCACTCTCATCCTATGTCTTTTACTTTTCTTAAACTTTACATTGTAGCCTGTCTGCGCTGTATAATTCATAACAGACTCTCTAAAATATTTTACAGAGTCAAACATCATTCTCAATCTCCAATTTGGTTCAACATTAGATGGATTGTGCCTTATAGTACTACTTAGTCTTTGCAACGCCTCACCAGGCTCTTCTCTACTAGGATATTGATCACTACCAACAGAACTACCAAAATCTATCAACCAAATTTCAACTAGTTTGTGGTCATCGAGAATTTCAACATGTATGAAACCACCATCCTCATCCTCATCATCCACCTCTGCATCAACTCCTAAACTAACACCTTCAATATTAACACCTTTTGTGGCTCCACCACTTTCCTCCTCATCCTCTGTGGCTCCATAACTTTCCTCCTCACCCTCCCCATCTCCATTCTCTCCTCCCAATATAGGCAATACCTCATATACAAATGGTGGGATATTGATCATATGAGTTACATATACATCAATCCTTTTGTGAATTTTCATCAGATTGATAAATCATAGATAACTTTCATTTGACTCAATCAACTTCAAAGACTCACTAAACTCAAAACTGGGTTCTTTGTAATAGGCCTTATCGACTTAAAGATATCCTAACTCCTTCCCTATCTCACATATTTTCCTATAACTTAAAAAATCCAAATCTACTTTATCTAAAATGCTTGATTCCCCATCAATATATTTCAACTCTGGCTCTTTAACAAAATTTCCACCATAAAACAACCTTATGCTTCCATGTTCAGCCATCGTATAAATGTTCAAAACAAATTTATAAAGTCAAGTGTATCACAAAAAGCATACATTTAGATGATATTATCAACAATATAATGGATACTTCACTAAAAAACATACATTTAAATATTTCAATGCATGTTCCTAAGATTGGTTACAAATATCACTAGAATCCTCTACCCTTAGTAAGGTGATTATGTTATTATTCCTTCATACCTAAAGCACTTTATGGAAATGGGAAGTCACTTAACTTAGAGACGAAAGTTTCAGGTTAGGAAAGCAGAGAGGGAATGAAAGTTTCAGGTTGATTATTTTTCCTTTCTAAAAATGAAAAGGTTGTCAAATTAGGTGATAGGCGAGAAAATACCCACCTATTTTTGTTAACTAAGGGTTAAATAACCAGTAAGGTGTGGTTAGGTATTTTAATCTAATATCTGGTGAGTAAGTAGGGAAGTTATTGGAAAGATGTGGATGTGAGGTCTCTAAATTAAGTTAAACCACTCTCATAATCTTATACGTGAATGAGAGGTCTCTAAATTAGAAAAGTTTATGTTTCATACTAATCACTTATGGTATTATTATTATTATTATTGATTAGAAAGATGTGATTTTTAACTATGCTTTTATGAACAAAAAAGTGAAATATCTAATGGAGGAACATGGTGGGGTAGTGAGACAAGGAGAAGAAGGCATGTGTACCTAAAAGTTGGGAAAAGTTGGACTATATGTTAAACTTAAAAGGGAACTAAAATTTGTGGCAAAAGACAATTTTGATTACGAGGGAAGATTGTTATTTGAGATCCATAATGTTTAATCAAGTGTGCAACTAAAGTGTATTAAAGCTACAATTTGTAGTCAATGTTCACTTTCAGGTTACTCAATCATATTGCGAAAATAATAGATCAACTATACCTTTTTAATTTGTATGACGTCCCTTTTTGTAGTATAGTAAATTACCACTAGTTACTGTCACCAGATAATATGTTGTATGTACTTTTATTAAGAGACAATAAACTGCTTGTGAATATTTTTCAAGACACTTCAATACTAGAGATGTAGGATTTAAACTCATTTCCAAGGGTTTGTAATGCATCTGTCCCATATTATATAATTAAGATAAACTAACACTTAAACCTTAATTTATTTAATATTTAAACAAAATAACAACTGCGTTAATTTCTAAATTTTGATGTGTATTATTCCTCTTTTTCATCATTCTTGCAAGAGATAAGGGGAAAACAACATAATCTGAAAGAAGATAATAATAAGAGTTATGTTTTTGTAAGCTTTTAATGAACACCTATAAGAATACATGTTTCATATAAACATAGGGAATAAGGGAATTGAGTGGAATGGCCAGTTGAGGAAGTTAGTTAAAAAAGTTGTTGGAGGATTATAATCATTAACTTTTCTTTTCTCTCTTTAATCTCTCAATTTCTTATTTATTATGTGAAGAATTATCATATATCTTTAATCGCAAGAATAGGTTATTATAAAAAAGAGATTAGATCACATAATTAGAGGAAATTTGAAAATTTTAAGCAAAATCATGTCAGGGAAATGGAGGCTAAATATGAGCGTGGAGTTAAGGAAATAAAGACATAGATTTATCAATATTTTTAATAATAACAAACATTAAGAGTCATCAATAAGAATATATTTTAAGATATTTGTAAGAGTGAATATTTATTTCTATTAGATGGAACATGATGAAGGTGAGAATTGCATCAATGCTATACTGGTACACCAACTTCAACAACCTCCGTAGGAGACCACAACCTCCGTAGGAGACCACAACTTACATCCAACGTCACAACAACCATAGGGGACCACTACTTACACGCAACACAACAACAACCATAGGGGACCACAAACAAGGTTTTGAATTTCGTTTCGTACCGTTCGGAGAACGATACGAAGTAGAGGTGCTTATGTATCGGGTATAAATATTGGTCGGTACCGACGTGTTTCGTTTGGTACCGGCTAATACCTACAGTATTTATAATACCGACCACATTAGGGATTTATTAGCAAAAGTTTCAAAAAAAATTTTAAAAATTGCTCCTGCCTCTTCCCCACCCCCTCTTTTTCTCAAAGTTTTTTAATTAGTTATTTAGTTCAATTTTATTTTTATTTTAATTTTTTAATTTTATTTTTAAAACAAATAAAATTTTTTATTACTAATAATAATTATAAATTAATTAAACTTAAAAATAAATTATTTTATTTAAATTTATTTTAATCTTTTATATAATATTTATTCATAAATATTAATAAAAATATTTTATTTTTAAAAAAT
>JAOQMS010000005.1:39317016-39327233 GCA_027563885.1 Erythroxylum longipes | reverse complement strand
TATTTTATGGCCACCAATGCAAAATTTTGTATCGCTTAAGTAATTAAATTGTTATATTTAATAATATTATTTGTGACGAACATGAACACATTAGTGATAAATTAATTGTAAGGTATATTATTTATTTAGTGACAACATTAAAATTTAATACCTGTGACGAAATCTGCTAGACAATATAGCTACTGATGCAAATTTCTTTTATAGCTAATGTAATTTCGTTGACAAATTAATAGTTTTATTTGTGATAATAATAAACACATTAGTGACAATACTTTTTGTAAGAAATAATTTTCATTTTTGTGACGAAATGATGTTGACATTATTTTATTCAAATATTAGTGACCAACAAGCAATGGACACTGATGACAAAATTATTACTGACAAATATTTTGTCACTAATATAATTATTTTAGTGTCGATATTGTTGTAACAATAAAATGAAGTATTATTACGACTTTATTCGTAACCACTTTATATTATTTGTGTCAACATATTTGTCATAAAAATGTAAAGTTTATATGAACATATATTGTTGTCACACATTCTATATAGGTGTTAGTGTCGACACTTTTGTCACAATTTAATTATGTTTTGTTACCACTTAATTCGTCACTATTTTATATTATTTGTGTCGACAAACTTGTCATAAATATGTAAAGTTATTGTTACCATATAGTGTTGTTACACATTTTATAGATTTTAGTGTCGGTATTTTTGTCACAATATAATACAATTCTGTTACGACTTAATTCGTCACTACTTTATATTATTGGTGATGACAGAACTTGTCATAAATATGTAACGTTTTTGTGACTATGTAATTTTGTCACACATTTCATAAGTTTTAGTGTCAATATTTGTGTCACAAAAGTGTTGCATAATTGTGACCATTTCTTAAATTAGTCACTATTTTAGTAGTGACGGAGGTGTTTGTAACGGGAGGTGACGACTTCAAATCTTAGACACTATTAATAATTGTGACTAATATTACTACTTTTAGTGACAACTTTTACTATCACTAAAAATACAATTTCTTGTAGTGATACATCCAATATATATATCAACTATATAAATAAAGTATGCATCTTATGCACTCATAATCAAATTATATGTATAAATCATCAAGTTTCGTTTGATTCTAGTTATTGATTTTCATAATCTAAAATAATGTTTCCAACTCTATGGAAAAATTAAATTAGATTAAAACCATTAATCTCTAAATAAACCAAATTCTTATTCCAAATAGAAATTTAATTTCATTTGGAAAATTTTTTAAATCCAATTAGAAACTATTTCCTATTATCTTAACTCCTTTGATAAAATTTAATTGAAAACAGTTTCAATAAATTATTCTTCTTACTTATTATAATTGAGAAAAAACTCCTTTTTCAGAATTATATAAATAATATATTCTAATCCAGTTAGAAATCTATTTCTAATCTCATTAGAAGTTATTTTTTCCTTAATTAGAAAACTATTTTCTAATATTAAAAGAAAGCTACTTTCAAAATTAAATAAAACACTTTTAAATTTGTTAAAAAGTCCTTTAAGTTATTTATTTAGAGATTGATTTTTTAATTAAGTAGAAAATCTTTCTTTAATAATTTAGAAAATTATTTTTAAAATGTTAAAGAAATCATATTTTTCTTAATTAATAAATAAAAATACTTTTCAAATTTTAATCAAGAAAAATAAATCAAGAAACGTATTATTTATAAATAAAAAACAATTTCTAAATAAATTAAAAAACAATTCTTTAAACAAATAAACCCATAAAATTTTTCTTAGTTACTTTAAAAAACAATTTTCTTAATAATAAGAAATTCAATTAAGTAATTTCAATCTAATTGAAACTAATCAATTCTAATTTTAGAAACAATTTTTCTAAAATTAAATTAGACAAAAATAATTAATATTAAGATCTTATATTAATTCTCATTATATTAATTATTTAACATAATATAATTACGAAAGATAACCCTTTTAAAGATTTGCTTAATTCTAATTACTTTTTTGATAATTTATTTAATTTAATAATTCAACTTTAATTAAACTAATTTTCAAAGTATTCCTATTAATAATTACTTCTTGAAAATAATTTTTAAATATTTAGAAAATAATTTTTAAATATTATTAGAAATATAAACTAATTTAATTGAAATTAAGGATTTAAAACATTAAAATTTGAATGAAACAAGAAGGTAACTGTGTCAGGCGCGTGCACCGGAGGTGTACTACACGCGCCCAGTTGATGAGATCGCAGTCACGCCTCTCCCAGGTGTCTTCCTCTAAATGATGACACGTGCCCATCGTCGTCTTCTTTACATCTAAGTTTCGCTAGGAATGGCAATTTTTAGCCCATGGGCTTAAATTTAGTTGTTTTCAATGGGCCGACTCATGGGCGAAGCCCAGACCCAAACAAACTCGAGATCCAATTATTCTAAATAAAATAACATCGTTTCATTTAGAAGAGTTAAGTTTCGGGTAAGCTTGGGTCTGGACAACCCAGACCCTAATCTAATTAAAAAAATAAATTATTTTATATTTTTAATTTTTAAAAAAATTATTTTAAAAAATTTGGTGGGGCTGGCCCATGGGCCAGCCCATTGCCATCCCTAGGTTTCGCCTCTCCCGCCGCCGCCCTTGCTGTTCTCTTCCTTTCTCGTCGTCGCCTGTGTCCTCCTTCCACACCGCGTTGTTCCACCCGTCGTCTGCATCTCGCCGCCGGGTCGCCCGTGTACACCAGTGGCGAAGCGACTGGTTCACCAGCGACGGTTCAAGCTGCTGGTGACTGGATTGCCACTGGTTCACCAACGGCGGTTCAAGATGCTGGTGATTGATTCGCAAGCCCAATTAACATAAGCATAGGCAGACGCAGTTCCAAAAGCCAAAAACAAGACCAAACAGCAGCAGACACGTGATAAAACATGTTAAAATCATCAATCTGTTTTCGTCAACTCCAGAACTTAAAAAAGCAGGTAAAAACAAGCATATGGAGAAGTTTTCCCAGTAAGAGAATAACAAGAACAAAGCATGAAACATTTTTTGAGAAGCATCGCATACAGAGAAACCAGTTTCCAGGCAAATTAAAATTTTCCAGAAGCAGACAAGAACAATCGCGCAATAAAAATCAGTTTTGGGTTTTGATTAAATCATAAAACCTTAATACTTTAATCAAATCGAATTATAGAATTAAAATCCGGCTCTGATATTATTGTTGAAAAATTAGGTTGAAATTAGAAGTTTCGTATTTCTTTCGCTGACCATCTCGGCCCAGTCTTCAACACAAAGTATATATATTCACGGTTGTAATTGATATTTTAGAGTTTGTGATTGTGATTTTATACGACTACTAGGCTAAGTCTTTATGTTAAGAAATGGGAGACATAACCACTTTTTATATAGGTTTAAACAAAGATCAAGGTTTGTCGAATTGAGACCACATGAATCCTTTTGGGGTGTGACAAATAAAAGATGGTAAGTTCTTTGGTGATAATTTTATAGCATTACTTTTATATAGTAAGTCATAATGAGTTTTTTCTTATTTTATAGATGTATTTTACCTATTATTATCTTATCTCTTTGGTTAATATAAGGAAGGGTGATATCTAAGTAGCATTATGAAGTTTTTATACCTTATCTATTCTAATTCTTTTTTTATTGTATAAATACAATAATTAAAAATGTTGTATTGTTTTCAACAAATTTGGCTAATTTCACTTTTAAGAAATATTTTGTCTTAATTATATTTGGAGAATTATTTTAAATTTACTTAATGGCTTAAATGAAAATCTTGCTTATGTAAAAATAAAATTTAACACCCATTTAAAAATAAGAATCCCTTTACGATAACAAAATTTAAATGGAACAATTAATGTTACTTATAAATTCTATATAGAAAATTTAATGACTGATGGTCAGTATCTTTTTTCTATTACTTATTAAATTAGTTATGTTCTAACTAATTCACATCATAGTATTGAATTTAAAAATACCGATAAAATATTCGTTTCAATTGGACATGTTAAAAATTTTCAATTTTAATAACAAACACATTTATTAGAAAAAGGCGTCATTTCTATAACTAATTATAAGTCTTATGCTAAATGCATAGTAGTTTATCCTTATACCTAGATGGTTAGAACATAACCAAAATTAGGTGATTCTATTCATTTCTTTGTGACATCTTATATGAGAGGAGAAAAAAATAAAGACAACTTTATAAAACATATTTCTAATCAATTCTTAGCTAATTATTCTTTTAAACTTGAAATTATAAATGATTAAGATCAAAGTACAATTTTTCTATAGACACAAACAATAGTCAATTCATGGAATTTAATATTGTAAGAAGAGATCATATGGGAGAAAATTTCTATTAATTGGCCTTTTGAGGATGGAAGTTTGAAACTTACTTAAAATTCACCTAATTACTAAACCGACACCTTCATTTTTCTTTTTACCTAAAAAAGCCACATTATAAGTTTTCATTTGGTAGTATAAAATGAAACCAATGTCTCTTTAATTAACACTGTCTAAATTGATAACTTGGTGGAGTTTCCTGCGCCAGTGTTTTCTATGTACGAATTTAAAGGCACAGCGATCATTGTGGACATTGGTGCTTCTGATGACACCGCGCGTTGTACACAACCACGTGAGAGATTAGCAAATAAAACCATCAAAAGGCGACGTCTGAAAATAATTTCGAATTAGAGGGGTAAGTAAATAAGGTATTTAACGATATCATGCTCATGCAAGCATTCGACGTAGCTTTGGAAACCCAAACAAACAAACAACCCACACAGAGAAAACAGAGTTTTGCGAGAAAGTGAAGGAAAGAGCGAGCAAATACAGGAAAAATTGTTTCACCCAGATACTCATACACAGAAATTGGTTTGGTCCATTTTTGGTTATTGTTTCACCAAGGGGTTTAAGGTCCGCTATTGTTAGCCTCCTGCAACAACCATGTGACCTCTCTCGCCCCTTCGTTGGTCAAAACTTGATATACTGAGATACATATCCATGCATTTGGTGAAAGCGACATTATTTTTTAGTCTCTGTAATTTGGGCCTATAGAAAAAGAGAGAAGAGGAAGAGTGAAGCTCTCTTACGAGTTTTTGGGTTGAAGATTGGCTCTTTTTATTGAGCGATCGTTTCATCACAATAGTTTAAACTGTTGTGTGAGGTCAACTCAATTAGTTTTATATATTATCTAACACACCCTCTCAGGTGAAAGCTCTTTAAGCTTGAAATTTGCACAGGCCTACTTTATCTTGTGCTTAATTTAATAGGTGATGATAGGATTCGAACTCATGACCATTTAATTACAGAGACTCTAATACTATATTAAACGACTATTTTATCACAATAATTTAAGTTGTTGTGTGAGACCAATTCAATTGGTTTTATATATTCTCTGATACTCCCAAGAACATTATTTTGGAATCGATGAATCTATCCCCGGTTTCATTATCATTAGACACTTAAAGGGATCCAGGGTTCTACTTTCTTGTTTCGGATCAAAATCTGATCGATTCTTTGCTGAATATGGTGTTTTTTTTCTTCTCAGTTTCCTAATCTTGTTTGACATTTTCATTAAAGATGGGAATTTTTAAGCAATCATCTTCGTGTTCTGTCATTGAACGAATGCTTGTGACCTCAAAAGAAAATGAGTTCGATGCGCTCATCAAGAATTTTTTGTCATAGTTTCCTACTTTTGTTGCAACTAAATTTTTTTGCGGGGAGCCAGGTTTTTGGTTATTCATGCTGAAGTAGCTACTTAATGGAATTTGAACCATTTCTACGTTTATTGCTCCAATTTTGTTATTCACTTGTTTGATATTGATTGTTTTTATCACATTATATTGCCAAGCTCTAGTCCTTTGACATTGGATATAACGAATTCTCAATGTAATGTTAAACTTCCTTATTACACTAACATAGACCCAAGTTTCTTCTTCTTCTTATTTCTGTATGGTCTGGAGTCGTGCAATATCAGTGCATATCTGTGAACTTGTTAAGCTTTGCATCACTAGTGAATAGTGTCTAACCTAATATTGTTTCTAGTTCTACATACCAAAAAGGGAAACATGTTTTCGCTAATAAAGCTATCAATAGGAGTGAGAGGCAGACTTAGTTTGAAGTCTTCTGTGTGCTGTTTGTGCATTTATGAATATGGTAGATATATCTTTTCTTTCTTAACACACATATGCTGTTGACCACTTACAAGAAACTAAGGGTAACTAATTTAATTTGACGTTTTCTTGGTAGGTTGCTAATGAAGCATCTGAGATGCATCCAAAAGATCCTGAATTTCCTGAGTATGGTGTTAAGGATATGACAAGGCTGGCATATTTGCTTGAGCCCAGGGTCCTTCAGAATCTTAAGCGTAGATATGATGGAAATGAAATATATGTAAGTTTGAATGTCTTGAAAATGCATCTCTTTCTAGTGTATTCTTGAATGAATTCAGATTTAAGCTGCGGGGCACTATATAAAAGTGTAGGTATACCATTTCAGTAATTTAAAATCTTATCACTAGCGAACTTTGATTTGCTGCGTTTGACAGTGCAATCTGATCCTAATGCAAAAGAAATTAGCTTTTTACTTGAATTCTTTTGAATTTTACATGTATGGTGCTAATTTACATGTATGGTGCTAAACTCATTTGATGATTCCAGACTTACACATGGAATATACTGATTGCCGTGAACCCTTTTCGAAGAATTTCTAATTTATATGACAAAGATGAAATGGGACAGTACAAAGGGGTACCGATTGGTGAGTTGAGTCCACATCCATTTGGAGTTGCAGACTCAACATATAGGTAAATCTAGCATTGCCTCTTGAAACTACTTATTGCTTTTGGATTGCTTTCCTAATTTGGAGTTTATGCTTGCAGACAAATGATTAGTGAGGGAACAAGCCAGTCGATTTTGGTTAGTGGGGAAAGTGGAGCTGGTAAAACTGAGAGCACAAAAATGCTTATGTGCTACTTGGCATTTATGGGGGGTAAGGCTACTGCTGAGGGACGTTCTGTGGAGCAGCAAGTTTTAGAGGTATGTTTAAAGTTACATTGATGTTTTCTTTAATGATTGATCAAACCTCTTTTTCAGTTTTTGATTTTTCTTTTCTTTGTGCGGTCCAATCCTATTTTGGAAGCAGTTGGCAATGCGAAAACGGTGAGAAACAATAATTCAAGGTAAAGACCCTGAAGCACCTCATTTGAAATGATTGCTTCTATTCTATATAAACACTAGTATGTGTATTCTGTCCATTTCTTTTTGCTGAGTCTCTCTTATCTTCAATCAAATGAGTTGCAAATGCAGTCGTTTTGGCAAGTTTGTGGAGATTCAATTTGATCAAATGGGACGGATTTCAGGAGCTGCATTTAGAACTTATCTACTGGAAAGATCTCGTGTTTGTCAGGTATCTGTCCAGAGAGAAATTATCATTGTTTTTATATGCTTTGTGCTGCACCTCTAGAGGTATGATATTCCTTATGTTCCTGTATTTTTCACAATGGAGATTTTGGGTTTTGTTTGGAAGATAATTATATATTTTAGAATTTTTTTTTCTTGAGTTAGTTTAGCATACTTTTACACTATGACATTTTTTTGGGATAAATTGTTTATTGATTTGAATATCATTAGATCTCTATATTTGTGTTTAGACTTATTTCTATTACTATAATAGAGACTACTAAGTCATTAACAGGAAAGCCAAGATGACTTAATATTTAGAGACATAATCAGATAAAAGAGAGTTTAATTTTGGTGATTCCCCTGAGATACAATATTGATCTTGGCACCCATTTAGCATCGTTAAGGAAGCATATGTTTTTTAATGGCAAAGTAGCAACATATGTTTATTTTGTCAGTAATTATATCATTCCAAGTTCAGATTCATGTGAGAAATCCTTCAGGAGAATTATTTGAATGTTGTTACATCCTTTATTTTCTTACTACAAACCTTTTCCATGTGATGGACAGTACCCTTCAATTCTTGCATTTGCTTTCTTAACTAATGCAATAATCTCAATACAGGTGTTGATATATCATATTTGGCTTAAACCAAATATGCAAACTTTTAAGCTTTTAATTGTAAACTCTGGTTGTTTTTCAATATTTGTTCATTATTTCATATAGTAATATTCTGTGATGGTATTGAAATCATACCCTTTAGGATTTGATTTAACAAAATAGGTGTTGTATTTAGTGTTTTCTAATATATTGTTTGGTCTCTAACAATTTCCTTCTCCAAATTAGTCGTGCACGATGACTTTTCATTTATGTTCTCCCTAGCAAAGATTTTTTTTATATTAAAAATTAAACATCAATATTGCTTTATTTTGGTCAAATTCTTCTATTTGAAAATGGTTGTTCTTTGGCTAGCAATTATCAAGAGTTATCAACCAAGTTGTCCAACATAGAAGTTTTATTTCACATCATATAAATATTTAATATTGTAATAAAAAGTAAATCTCCAAAATGATTTTGGTATCTCTTGTATTCTCAAGTCATCAGATACTTGTGTTGTGTATTTTGAACTTTTTATTTCTTCACAAATTGCTCAGTAAATGTATTTTTTTTTAGTCTAAAAGTCTCATATCTTCATTATTGTCCAATGCCTGTTACTAGGATGTTGAAAAATACAGACTGGGAGATCTAAGAATGTTTCATTATCTTAATCAAACAAGTTGCTATGAACTTGATGGAGTAGATGACTCTAAGGACTATCTGGCAACTAGGAGAGCAATGGATGTTGTGGGAATTAATGCTGATGAACAAGTACTCACTCTATTTGGATAGTCTTATTATATGGAGATTATTGATGAGAAGATAGTTAACATAAATATCCATTTGAAGGACGCTATATTCCGTGTTGTGGCGACTGTACTCCATCTAGGCAATGTTGAATTTGCAAAGGGAGAAGAAATGGATTCTTCTAAACCAAAGGACGATAAATCACGGTTCCATCTCAAGACAGCTGCAGAACTTCTCATGTATTTTTGTGTAGACCAAATATAAATATAATATCTTGGTTACCTAGGGGATGTATGTAATCATCTTCTGGAAAAATTTTCAGGTGTGATGAGAAGTCTTTGGAAGACTCATTATGCAAACGGGTTATTGTTACTCGTGATGAAAGCATAACCAAATGGCTTGATCCATCTGCTGCTGCTGTAAATAGTGATGCGTTGGCAAAAATAGTTTATTCAAGATGCTCTACGAAACAATTTAATATCCTGATAATATACTTAAATTTTTTTTTTTTAACACCTTAAATACCCTATGCTACAGGCTTGTTAACAAGATTCAAAATCCTTAATTGGGGTTCTGGACATATATGGATTCGAGAGTTTCAAGACAAACAGGTGCTTAACCGGTATGCTTTTGTAATTTCTAGAGTTCCATTTCTTGCAGAGAACTGCAGGAAAAACCTAGTGTTTCTTGTGATGGTTATCCTTTAACCAAACTTTGTGTTGTAGATTTGGAATTTATGCAGTACATTTTCTTAAACTTCTCAAAAGACATGCTTTTATGATATCAGCTCATTCATTCCCTGGATCTAGCATGTTTACTATATGGAATTTGTTCATGACAGTTTTGAACAGTTCTGTATCAACTTGACCAATGAAAAGCTGCAAAAACATTTTAACCAGGTATCTGCAATGATTACATTCCTGAATCCCCTAATTGCTTCAATCATTCAAGTCTAACCTACAAATTTCTCACAGCATGTTTTCAAGATGGAGCAAGAAGAATATACAAAAGAAGAAATTGATTGGAGTTATATAGAGTTTGTTGACAATCAGGATGTTCTTGATCTAATTGAAAAGGTGATTCCATTCTTTTTTAAGTTCTAGGTTTGGCTTTTAAAGTGACATCTTATGGTAGATTCGTAATCCAATATAGATTTTCCTTACTCTTCTTTGGTATAAATCTGTGGCATTTAGTTTCATTACTGTTTTATTAAACAAAATTTCAGATTGTAATTAGTGTTTCATCTAAATTTCAGAAACCTGGTGGCATCATTGCTCTTCTTGATGAGGCTTGGTATGTATTCTAAAACACTAAATTTTTGCACTATTCTCCTCTTGATATATCTTGTCATTGACTTATTTCCATCTGTCATTTCTAGCATGTTTCCTAGATCAACAAATGAGACATTTGCCCAGAAGCTTTATCAGACTTTTAAAGATCATCAGCGCTTTA
>JAOQMS010000005.1:39302390-39316916 GCA_027563885.1 Erythroxylum longipes | reverse complement strand
TTGATAGTTAAGGATATTTATTGTTCTGTTTATTAGATATTTTGATGTAATTATTATTTATTATATAATGAAAATTGTAATTGTAATATTTTAAATACTTTGTATTGTTCTTAATTTTATATTTGTACGATGATGATTGTCTTTTTCATATAAATTATAGTTATTATTCATATGTAAAATATCTGAAAATTATTATTATTTCATATTAATTGTGATTATTATTTATTATAATGATTTTTGGAGACATGTTAAAAGTATACAGTACAACTGTATAAAATGATAAGGACTACTTTGCATTTTTTAAAATTTCAGGAACTATTTCATAAATTTAAAAATTACTTAAAACGGTACCTGATATTGACAGGTACCGGTACAATATCATACCAGAACCTAATCTGATATCAAGTTTGGTACGGTATTCGCAACATTAACCACAACATACAATATTAAAAAAGCAAAAAAACTACGATGAGGTAGACAACAATGGATACAAACAAAAAGATTTAGGGGACCACAGAAAACATGAAAGGCAGACAACAATAACCTACCACGATGAAATGTCGTCTGAGGAAAAACACACAATGAAGAAGGCAGAAGACGCGTGAGATGAGGGATTGTGACAAACAGAAAGATTTGAAGCATGGTAATGTCTGTAAGTAAGAGGGATTAGGGATTTGGGAAAAGAAAGAGGACAAACGATGCCTTTGGGAAGAGGAAGGTTGCATATCGCTTATGAAAAATGAGCATTTTTGTTCAAAAACATTGCGTTTGAGGGAGGAGGAGGCGTAGCATTTTTGGACCTGATGAGGGACCCACCACCATGCCCACCATCGTTCCACATCCAGCAAAAATTAACAAAAAAAAACTATGTCAATATTTGACAGGCCACATAAGCAGATGACTGACAGTGCTCTTATGACATCAGTGCTCGGGGCCCAATATGAACAATTTCTAAATCTTGAGGTCTTATTTAAACTCGTCATAAACTTTTATGATTCAATTTGAACACTATGAAACGTTATTTTTGTGAAAATGTTGAGGTACAATTAGCCCTTTTGGCCAATTCTCTATTTTAAATTTATGTTTTCCTTACTGTTTTAATGGTTTATTCAATTTATACTAAAATAAGACATAATTTGATTAAACTGATAACACTCAAGCTTTTGTTCTCAATATCAATTGAAGAATATATTTGACTATAATTATTAATAGAACAAAATTGTAATTAACTATACAATAATGTTAGAATAAATAAAATAGTACTTAGGATCATAAAAAATCATTATCCAAAAAAATTAGAAATTCTTTGGTAAATATTTTGCATGTCACAAACCCCTAAAACATGCAGGATTTTATGGCAATTAGTAAAAGGCTTAAATAGAAATCTAAACCCCCTTAAGTAAGAATACAACGAACTAAAACTATTATTATTAATTTTTAAAATAATTATAGTAAAAAAAATTAAGTATTTTTATGCAGTTGTCTCCCATAAATATGTAAGTAGTTATTAGAATAATTGTTTCGAGGTTTCATCTTTGTTTCTAATAACCCCACGACTCCTCCTCATTCTTCTTATTATTATTATATTTTAATAATTAAGTAATTACGTAGATTCCTTAAAAATAATTTCAATTTTGTTCTCAACCATTTAGAATTGATAACGATAAAGAGTGATGAGTTTACTTATTTCCCAAATTCAAGAATAAGTAAACCTTTATATTATATATTCTATGTATTTTCTACATTTAAACAAAATAATAACTTATTATAAAAAATAAATTAAGAATAGAACGGCGAGTATGTCTATTTTTAATTTATTATTGTCTTAAGTCGTGCTACTTGCTTAGAAATTAGATTGAGAGTCGATACTAGATACAAAACTTTTTGAATAATTTCGCGAAGTTCAAAATTACCTAAATTCTATAATATGATTAATATTAAAATTTTAAAAATTAGACCAAATCTGAATAAATATAAATCAGTTGATTTATGTTTATAACCCATGTTGAATAATAAAGCACAGCTGGTTTACGTGAAAAATTCGAAAAATCGGCCCAGAAACAATAGAAGTGAGAGTCTGTCAAGCATGCGGAACCCAGATTTACTGTTACACCAACCCATATGCCTCCATTTTTTGACATCTGTTAACATCATTAATGCAAATGAAGATATGTATAAAAGTTAGATTTTTAACGGATTATTTAAAAAATCTCTCAAATTTTCAATTACTTATTTTTTCTTTTCAATCTCTCGGACAATAAATCTAATAAATTATATTTTAAAATTTATATTCCTTATTTATCTCTTTATATTTTAACTAAAAATTTTATTATTAAAATAAATTACTATTCTATTATTAAAATATACTAAATTTATTTAATCTCACTAATAAATTGTATTTGTCCTAACTTAGAATTTTTATTTATCTCTTTATCCTTTAATTGAAATTTTCTAATTATTATTGTTAAAAAATAATTATTATTTTTATCTTGAATTTATTTAATAAATTTAATTATTAACTAGTATATATAAGTAATTTTGCTTAAGATAATTTAAGAATATGTTAAAAATAATATTGAAACTATAAAGAAGCATGTTTAAAGAACATTAAATAAAGTTAAAATAAAGTTAGGGTCCTTGACTTTCCTTGAACTGATTTTAAAATTTTATGAGTCTTTAAAATAAATGATAATATAGAAATTTTATTTTTATTTTTATTTTAAATTTGTTAAATTCAATTTTAATTTAAATTATTTAGATTAATTATTAATTTATTATATATTAATAAGCATTATTAGTGCTTTTTTATTTCAATAAAATATTTTATTTCATACCATATTTTTACTTATTCTTATAATTTTAACTTCTTATTTATTATATATCAGTTTTATAGTGGTTTAATACCGATTGAACCTTTAACCTTAAACTTTTTTTTGAACGGCTCGATGTCCAATCTGATTTTTAAAACATTGATTAATACACAAACATAATAAATTATCAATCGTAATTCATACCTAATTTCAAAGCTTGATTCTTTTCTTGTCATTTCTCTTGAATCATTTTTGAACTTGGTCATATCAACCATTGTAATTGCACAAGTATCCATTCTTAACAGAATCCACAGAACGTGTTAAAAGAATTTTTAAACTATTGCAGAGAGTTAGGAAATAAGTGCTAGCTTATTTGGAACTTAAACCTATTTATAATATATCTCGTACCTTTTAGTAATTTAATTAAAATAAAATTCTAATTTAATTAAACTTTAGTTACCCACGGATTGGCCAGTTCCTATTTGGAAGGCAAAATTGGGCAAGAAGCTTTTTTATTTCTATGAAAAGCTTTACGACATCTACCTCATACACGAACCCCCTACGATTGCTTCCACTTAAGATTAACTTGTGACATAAGTACTTAACTTTTTTTTGAATACAAAAGGAGAAAAAACTAATACAACTTAACATATGTTTCTAGGGTATAAAACCCCCTGCATATCTTTCTGGATGTACTCAATACAATCTATCGGAGAATCTTGAAGTACATAGATTCCGTATGTATAATAGAAGGATAGTTCGGCCAGGCGATCATCACTCCTATTTCCTTCCCGATAAACATGCTGGAATTGAAGTTTGCAATCTCGACACTGTGATTCGCGGATACTCAAAAACAAAGCGTGACTGTCCAACCACAGTGGTGATGAAGAGGAAAGAATATTGATGACTTCCAATGAATCCACTTTGACTTCCACTCGACGATATCCTAGGTCCCATTCCAACGTGATCTCGGTATAGATTCCCCAGAGTTCAGCAGTAAGGGGCGAGCACACTCCTATTTTCTGCATGAAACCACCATACCATTTTCCAGCGTTATCTCTGATGAGACCTACAGTTGTAGCGATGTGACTATCTAGTGTAACTGCCCTGTCTATGTTTAATTTGATCTAGCAAGTCATTGGTTTGGTCTATCCCACCAAGGTTCCCCGAACTGATTCCGTGGTTAGAATGACATAACCTGCCACCACTCTTGCCTTTTCGACCCAATCTACGTAATCCATAATGATGTGAGCCCCACCAGTTGGACAAATAAATTCATCTTCAAAAATGCTTCTATTACGCCACTGCCAGAGGAACCAACACGAAACTCCAAATATAGTGGCCCAAGCAACCGGCTGCCCTCGATTCTGACTGCCTAGATTAGCAAGTAGCCATGTCGCTACATCTTGTTGGAAAAACTCAGAAGCGATCGCCTCTGGAAGAAATTGGTTCCAAACGGCTTGGACCCTAGGACAATCCCGTAATGCGTGTAAGACTGACTCTTCTAGCCGACAATACGCACAACTAGAGTCTACAGATATATGTCTGGCGACTCGCTGTTGATTATTCAGTAGTTTCCTTTTAGCAAGTAGTCATAGGAACGCACGAATCCGCTGCGGCCCTGACCATTTCCAAATTAAATCCCAAATCCTGTTGCTATTGTCCTCTAAGTTGTCCTCTATGAAGTCATAAGCAGACGCCCCTGTGAACCTACCATTTGTAGCTATTCCCCAAATGATGTGATCCTCTCCTCTCCTATCTATGGGGGGCATTATTGCTGTTATAGACATACAAACTGATGAGGGGAGATATTGTTGGAACAAAGACCATCGCCAGTGGCCATTCACATTAACCAGATCCTTTACTTTTGTGTGTAATACCACATCCAGAGGTTGATAAGTCGTCACTAGTAAAAGTGGACCCCAATTGCCCACCCAAGCATCCAGCCAAAAATATGCGCGGCTGCCATTTCCTAATTGCCATTTGATTCCATGTTGAACAAATTGCCATGTGGCTGTAATCCCCCTCCAAATGACCGAAGCCTCTGTTCTTGCTAGCGTTTATGGAATGTGTTGCTCATCGAATCGATACTTATGTCTAAGGATCTGAACCCATAATGCATTAGGCTTGGTAAGCACATCCCATCCCAATTTTGTAAGCAATGCATCATTGGTTGATCGGACTCGTTTTAGCCCGAGCCCTCCTATATGTTTAGGCCGACAAACCTCCTACCACCGAACTAAATGAAATTTTCTATGATCGCCCTTAGATAAAAGAATGGGGAGGCTAAGCAAGTCAATCTAAAGTTACATAATCAGAATGCCCGAAATTGACACAAAGACTTGGGTTCAATACTTGAGTTGGACCAACGGTTACTAAATCAAATCGATCCACCAATATGGATGGCACTCTGAAAGAGAGACCGGAATCATCTAGTAATTTATCTGGATTTTCCGCTCCAGTTCTACAAAGAAACCACTCAAATGCTCTTTTTTCCGTGCATAAACTGAACCAACAACTAGGATAAGCACGAAAATGAAAGCTTCTATAAATATAGATACTCCCAATACATCGAAACTCATTGCCCATGGATAAAGAAAAATCGTTTCAACATCAAAAACAAAAAAAAAACTAGAGCAAACATATAACAACGGATTCAAAATTGTAACCAAGCATCACCCATTAGTGATATACCCGATTCATAATTAGAAAGTTTCTCTAGGGAAGAAGCTTTTAGGTCTGATCAAAGAATTAGTCCACCCTCCAACTGAGTATCCATAAATAGAATCGGGGGATGCAAGTGAAGCTAGCGCTTTCCTTGAGTAGCCAAGTGGTCCAAATGACTATCTTGTTATCTGTGGTTAATAGGTCTTAAGTTTTACAATTAAAAAGTTTAGAAAACCTCTTTTTTAGCGCTATCAGTCGGTATCAGTTGGAGTCAACAAAGAAGGAAAGGACCATACTCAACCTTTCGTCTAATGGTTAGCTTCTGCAAAGAAGATTTATAAGAGAAAAGAGTTCCACCATCTATGAATCTTAAAAAATCTCGAAGGTCTAATCTAGAAAAAACCCAAATTTTGTTGGCCCCACAATTCGTTGATTAATCATCCTAACTTGAAGCGGGTTCAAAATTCATTCCTATAGCCTTATTAAGTTTTTACTATCATTTATTTATATGAATTACTCTATACAGATTTGAACCTCTTTCGGAGGGTCCCTTAGTTCCTCGGCAGCACCTCGAGGTGTATTTAGTTGTCTTACATGAGACTCAGGATATTCCCCACTCCATGGCATGACACCTTTCGCTCATTCATTCCGTCCACCCATCCAGACACGACGCCCTTTCTCATTCTTCTTTAAAGTCAAGCTAGTTAATCAAATGATGATCGAATTCAAATCTTGGTATGAGGCCCGCATACAAGTCTTGAATATATATTTAATACACTCCCCAATCTCTTGAGAATCTCCTTACAGCAAGCACTGTTTTCTCTTTCTACTTTTAGTATTTTCCAGTAGAAAGTCTTATGAGAATCATTCCTATTCTCGAGGGGCAGACTATTTCCATTGTTTTCTTGATTTTACTTGATTGCCTTTTTTTGACGACAAGTTTTAAATTATAATGCTGGCAAGGAAACATCTTTCAATTCTCATTGGCTAGGTCAGAGCGTAGACGAGCGAGCTTTCATTTTGAAATCCTGGCTTCCACCATTGTTTCACCTCCCTAAAAGCAAGTTTAGCTTGACGAGCGCAGATGTGCCATCTCTCCCAGGACCGGAATGATTTTCCTTACCCGATGGGTCTACATCCATCCATGAATATCTGCGCAAGTATGTTTGCACCCCCCTGAGTGGACGAGAAAGAAAGGATTTTTCAGAGCAACCCCCAGGTTTTGATCCACGCCTTGCAACTTTATAGAATTATATTTAATTCTAATTAAATACTAATTGCGTTCAAATAAAATACAATATCTCATATTGGTCATTATTTATTAGATATCTTATATTTAATCATAAAATTTTTCAAACTTTATAATCAAGTTAAGGGATTTGCTCTATAGGCTTAAAATCAAGCATTTTTTGGATAATTGTTACAGGAATGAAGTCCTATACTGTCAAGTAAAGTAACGACCAAAATCGCAAAAGAGGTTTATAACAAATTAGAATAAGGGCATGCTAAGATTTTCTTTTTCTTCTTTCGATAAAATCCTGAAAGGAAGGAAGAGAGGTTGCTTTTTCCTTTTCCAAAGAGGGGGGCTAGGAATAGAGAGGTTCATCGTTTAGATAGATATGAGATCATATCATGAACTATTGTCAATGTTGGGCATCCAATGTCTTTTGCTAACTTGATTAAAATACATTTTCTCTCTGTAACTAATTCAATCTTTTCATTATACAATGTTTTGATTAGACATAGAGTAAGGAAATAATGTATAGTTTATTTAAATCCAATAATGTTAGTTCTCTACCATTAGTAATTGATTCAATTAATAGCATTTGAAAATAGTTTTCCAAGTGTCCTTCAGTTTTGACCAAGGATTTTCTGAATCAATACTAATAGAGAATAATGGAACATTCTCGCTAATCACTTTAAGGTGATAAATCCTATATTGATCACTTAACTACCTACATATAGTTCATGTTATATCCGATGACTCAGTCACTACCGACTAAGTTATTCTTAACTATAATTTATCATAAGTAATATCAAAACATAACGATCCATATATGTGATAGCTTTAGAGATTTCAAATTAAATGATCACTTATACAACTATTACAATGAGAATTTTCATAGACATATAAGTAACGTTCCAAATGGAATTCTCATATAGGTTCAGTTCAATGAACTTATTTTCTAGAAAGCACCCACATATTTATTTAAGTATCCCCATATTTTATTCTATGCGGTAGACTAATTTCTTCATAAGGAAGAAACATAACATGTCCCAGTTTTTTAATGTTTTATTAATGTCCAGTCTCAATAGAATAATGACTGAGAACAATTTAGAGATAACATATAAATGCAATTTGAATCACATAATTATGATCTTATCATAATTTTATTTGTAGTATATATTTATCCCATGAACTTTATCATGAACATCTAAATATGATAAGTGGAAATTATAGTATATTTTACACCCTTATTTTATATTGTTTTAAATTATTTACATAGCATATTTTAGTTAACTTATTGCATTTTCTTATTAATTATTCAAACTATTTATCTTATATTTAATTTCTAAAAAGGGTTTAAATTATACTAAGGGTTTTCTCATAGGCTTGGTAGACCTTAAAAAAAGAATCTAGAAGAAAATCTGGCCCAAAATGAAGTTCAACACTAGTAAAACAAATTCCAGCCTAGCATAATAAGAAAATCATACCAATGCACCATCCCAAAAATCACAGTAGCAAAAAATTAGACACCAAAACAACACGTGCATTTCTTAGAGACATTTTTTGGGCTATAAAAAGGTAGCTGCAGGGAGGAGAAAAGAACGAGCAAGAAGTCATGCAAAGAAGGGGCTAGTTGACACTCTTCCAAGGAGGGTTGAAGGTGGGAATCATCGCAAAGAGTGTTGGGAGTGAAAGGGAACCAATTTCCACCTTTTTTGAGCTGGTTCAAGGTTGGTGGAAAGATCTTTCAGACCTTGAAAGGGTTGTTCTTGGGTCTGAAAATAAAGCATGATAATGAGTTTTTATGAACCCTTATTCCCCTTGTTTATGATTTTTCATGCTTTAGTTATGATTAATTGTTAAAATTTCAATTTGGACATGTTGTTTTGAGTATTTAATATTTCATTTTTCTGGATTAATTCAAGTTATGCTGAGATTATTTTGATACTATCAATTGTTGAAATTTCTGATTTTAATGATTCATTTTCTTATTTAATTGGAGATGTCTTTGATTATTTGAATATGATAAGTTGAATCGATGGTTCATTTGGAGTCATATGGGCTGGAATTTAGATGTTTGTCGGACAATTTTTGATTGTTGATTGTGTCTCTTTGTGTTCGACGTGTTGAGCTGGTTAAATTTTAAAAAGTGAAAAGGGATAGGTAGGAACCAATTGGTTGGTTCTATACATTTAACTTGTTAAATGACTTGGATTATCTCGGATATATTGAAATTGAATGATTAAACTAAAATTTGAAACTTGCTTGTTCATTTGTAAATATTAGGTTAGATTTATCTTTTATTTCTTTGATTCCTAAATTTATTTATGTTTTATATGATAAAGAATAACTTGAAAAAATTATGTCACTAAACTATTACTAACCAATTGGTTGTAAGGTATAAATCAACAATCTTTCATTTACATTAAGCCAAACGTTTAAGTATCTTATACTATCTCATTATATGACTATCATGCTACTGTTGAGATAGTAGTTTAATAAGAGAATTCTACAAAATTCTCTATGATAAGCACTTGTTTAAAACTTACAACTTTCATCTTAATCATCATCATAATCAGAGAAACTTCCTAAATAGATACTTGAATCTTTGATGAGGCCTAAACTGTTTTTACATACCTAATGACTCTTATGTTCTACAGTACACTATTGTCTGAACAATGTAAGGAACTATATCAAGTTCATTAAAGAACTTCTAATCCAAATATTCATTTCCACAAATCAAAAATATATTATGGCTCAATTAGAAATTAATACTACATTGGAACTTTTCCAATCTCAAAATAATATTATTCTAAGTAAAATATATCTTAATTAGGTTTTACTTTTAAAGTTAATGCTCGTATCAACTTAAACTCAAATATTAACTTGTACATAGAATAATAAATATTTTTAATACTTCAAAAATATCAAATATCTCAAATACTAAGCACCTTTAGTACATTATATACATAATTGGAGTAGAATAAGTAAATAACTCTTAATCTATCTCTACAAATTTGATTCCCAGAATTATTTGTTACCTTTTTATATCCAATATGAATCGTTCTTGAACAATTATATTCTCAACAATTGAAAGTATAAATTTCTGTCCACTATGAGTAATGTCTTAAATTTTTGTTCTCTATGAGTAGTATGTCTTTACATACTCCTACTGAAGAAGACAACCTATACTCCTACTAGCCTTCTTGTAGCATGATAAATTCACAATCAGTTCTAAAATAAACTCTTTAAATTTATGATAAAAGTAAATCTTTCAACATCTCATAGCCTTTTAACTATACATCAAATTGATCAATAAAGGCACTAGTTCTAATTTGATTTATTGTTATGAGATTTAAACCATTCAATTTTTTTCTTATTCTAACCACTTATCTTGAGAACTATTCTCCTATAAGTATAAATTGAAACAAGCATTTTTTTCAATAGGATATGTAAGATTATATTCGAACTTTTTTTGTTCAATAGAATATGTAAGATTATATCTAAACTTTTGGATGTCTCATAACTTTTTATTATCTAATTTAGTTCCAAAGTTACTAGATAACACATTCTTTAACTAAACATCACATCTCAAAATCATTAACTTTGACATTTTAAAGTCCTACCATTTCATATATAACATGAAATCTTGAAAATTGCTTTAATTGGAACGACTAAAGGTAAGTTATTATATTATGTATAGCTATAAAAGAAATAATTTTTGTTTCTTCACTACAGGATGAAAGCATCATCATGTTCAATTCTTCATTTTTTTTCTTCAAGTAAATGGTAGTGGTGGGTTGATTATATACTCTTATGTGCGTTCCTATTGTATATACAATATCTCATACTATATATTCCTCTATATACAAACTCATACGTTTATGGAATTTAGTTATGAAAATATTCATCGAAGAATCTCATTCCCTATAGATAACAAAAAAAAATTAAATCTCACCATGTTGATCTCATTAAAGTGCTTTAGTATTCGCAATGCTTAATTTCTACATATAAACTTTTCAAAATTTTAAATACTACTTCATTTAATACATATAACTATATCACATAAAGTTATTAATGCATTTAATGAAATAAATGTATCATTCTTTTATGAATTTTTATTGTATCCCATATATCACATGTATAAAACTTAACAATTAAATACCATTATCATCCTTTCACCAAAGGTTAATTAGGTTTTTCTTCTACTTAATGAGTTTTACAAGTTTCTTACAATTCATAATTAAAAGGATACATATATCCTTGTATGTAACTTTATAATTCTCATTTTGTTGATTTAACTAACATGGCATAAAAGGATGGTCTCGGTTTTTCAACTTTGGGTTCTTACTGCTTATATTAAGCATAAGTCTACCTTGATCTAATACATACAAATTATTTGTACAAATGTGGATCAATTACTTTATCTCAATAATTTATTTCTTATCATATTTTGGGCATTATAATAATGTTGAATCTAAATTCAGTGTCAAATACTTATAAGTATGAATTAAACACACACACACACACACACACACACACATGATCTCTATCATATAGGTAAGAAAAGTCATGCAATTATTTTTCTTCTAATGACAACTATCATCATATATAAGCCAATTCTTTTAATTGTAATATATGTTTATGCTTATAGTAGGCTAAATTGAGTGAAAAAATTTCATCCAGACAATATACATTTTAGCACTACTTCATGCAACCTTTTACATCCAACTATCATAATGTTGACATATATCTTACACGTTGTCGTCAAAGTTTATGATACATTAGTTAACTCAAAACATTAATACATTTTGCCATTTATACGATTTTTAAATATTTCTAAAAATTTGTTACCAAATTTTCAACAGGGATTAATAACAAAATTGCATAATAAACATACAACTTTTTTTATATAACTTTAAGAACTCTTCTTAAACATAACTTATCTCCAACAAATTTGGTTCACTAATTTAGTATTAATTATACTAAAAAGGTAAATTTCACTCATAATAAAATATATGTCATACCAAATAAGATTAGGACTTTAATCATATATTTGGTTACTCCCACTATTTTATTCGAAATAATAGGTTTTACTACTTTTCAAAAATATTACTCTAATCTCTCTAGTAGGCTAGGATACCATTCAAATTTAGTTAATTTTGAGTCACTCAACAAATCAATTGAATTTAAATTAAGTAGATAACATTTTCATTAATTACATCTCATATGACTCTTAGATCTGTTAGGTAACAACTTGTAACCCCCCCCCCCAAAGCATACTCCCAAACATCCCGAGGATGTTTGAGAACATACCTTATAAAACTGACATGTTAAAGCAATCACATTGACTTATCTTGGCATCATACATGTAACACAAATATTCAAAAGATCAACTCCTCATTTTCATTTATAAAACATAATTTACATTGTAGCGTTTCACTACATAATCCATATCTACAGTATCAAAAACATATGAGAGTTTACTACTCTTTACACATGTTCTACATGGAACGAGGAACTAAACAAAAATATTCTAACTAAACTTTTCAGTATCAGCTAACCAGACCTTTGAGTCATTCTTGTATCCAAAAAGCAAGTACTAGACTTCTACTTGGATACCTTAATAGTTAAGTCTCCCACATACTTGAAAATCAACGTAGCAATTTTGATGGGTTTTGCGAATTTAGTGAGTGAACCATCCTCGATGTGCTTACTCATATCAAAACACAAAGACAATTCACATTTCAACTCATAGACAGATCATACCATCAAATATTACATATCATGTCTCATTTCATAATGCTTCAACAAATACAGTTTGTATACATTATTTCACATTTGTATTACAAAACATTCCAAACAATTCTTTTCAATCATTCATTTAATACATATCAAATTTTCTATGCAAATGCACATGTGACTCACTTTCATTATTACTTTGTTATGACCGAGCGCCTTTTTACTATCCCGTATCTTTTGTTGATACCAGGCTCACTAATAACTGTCTTATACCCATTGTGAATTTCAAGCTCATTAAATACTAAGCCTATGGCTCTTTATGCGCATTTCTTAGCTTTAAGCTCTTTTTTACTGATCACTTTGGTCACAACTCATTTATATGATCATGCGTATCAATGTGATGAAATGTATCAATTCACATAAAACACTTTTAATAACGTTCATTCATTACAGACAATCATTTTTTCATATTCATCAGATCTAAGTCTGGGGTTCAACATTTCGTTAAGTACACATATTTCTTTTAGATTCACATTCAATTATGAAACACTTCCAATACAATCACAATCTTAATTATCAAACTCCTCGGACCATCAATATTCAGAATTATCACGTTCACATCAATAACATTTCAATCACTGGAATTTAAACAGAAACAATCAATCCTAGTGAGAAAATATCTACGTTGACTCACAGTACGCTCTAGATAGCTATTGCCTCGATGAACCGACAATGCCTGGATGCTGATGTTCAACTTGCGCGTCTATAATCATGCAATACACACATATATACAACATCACTAAGTTGCTCATTCATATAAGTATTCAATCATACACATGATTGTGACATGTTCAAAGCATGCTCAATTGACTTTACCGGGTATGTATCCTTAAATCACAAGTCATGAACATTCAAACATTATAACTTGTATATGTCTAGCTTGCACTTAGGTTTACATCTCAAAGAAACTTGATTATTCTAAATTCATCAATCATACATTCATTAATCCCTTTTCTAACATTATATAATCACATAATATCTAAATTTTCATTCATCCATACCTACTACACCTTACTCATTCCTTCAGATCACTATTGTATTCCTAAGAACAATTTCATTCTTATATCATTCATAAATTTCCAGATTTAATTACATTAATATCAACAATCCAGTCCTTAAGTTATAACCTTAATTAAACATATCAAACACTTTATCAACTTATTAAACCTCAAACTAGGTTCATTTCAAGCCTCAGTCAAGCCTAAATACACCATTAAGACAAGCCTCAATCAAGTCTAATTACACCATTGGAAAGTACCTCATCCTTAGTTGGCTCATCAATCACATAAAAGAGAAGAATTCACGTCTAATGTCCTTCCCACGATCGTGGAGGCCTTTCCACAATCATGGGTTATGTCATCCTAAAATTTCCAGCCAATTTCTTCTTCCAATTTTCCAGATTTTAACCCTACATACTAAATCCAAAACATCTTATGCATAGTTCATTATTTAGACTTCATTTCCTCATCATTTTCACCTCAATTCTAACTCAAAATAATCTATACTACAACTCATAAACTATTATTGATCATGTAACTATTGGCCCCAGAAATTCTTTCGTTGATTTAAGCATGATAGTTTATGGAATAAGCATGGAATTTGAATTTTTGCCTTAGAATAATTTTGAAGTCATGATAGAATAATTATTGAAGTTTAATTATTAATTCCAATGTTAGGAGGATTTTATTATATTGGTTATTAAATTAAAGTAGTAAGATTATATTGAGGGCATATGTGGCATGTCACTTAAGAATAAAATTCATGAAGCAAGAAAAAGATGGGCAAAGATGACTTTTTTCATTCATTAAGGGCAATTTTGGCATGTCACTTAAGTTTAGAAAGCATAAAGCACAAAAGGAAGGATAAAGGGGACTTTTACCACTCATTAAGGGCAAAATTGGAAAAGGAAAAGTGTTGTCTTGCTTTTAAGAAGGAGAAAAATGAAATTGAGGGAGAGAAAGAAGAGAAAAACATAAGAAAGAAAGAGAAATGAGAGAGAGAGTCGGCAATTAGAGAGAA
>JAOQMS010000005.1:39281934-39302290 GCA_027563885.1 Erythroxylum longipes | reverse complement strand
TAGGACTTGGTTTCTTGATAATAAGAGCATATGTTTGTGGAATTTAATTGGAAAAATATTTGTGGGCATAAAAGATACATTTATGTGTACGAAAGTGAAACTTGTAGCTAATAAATAAACCACACACTTGCTAGTAGGACTTTACATTTGTAGCTTGTAAAAGGAAATTAGTTCTGTCATAGATGATTGAAGTAACAAGATATATTAACTTATGACTAAATTGCATGCATGGTAGGTAGAATGTTAAGCTGCACCATACGAGACTACACTTGAACTTATTTTTCAGAAGTAAGTTTCATACATAACTTAAAATAATTGAACTAATGTTCCTTGACATACAATTCAATTAAGAAATACATATCAATTTCTCATGATAATGAAAGAATTGATAGATGCATGATTTCAATTGATATCATTAAGTTCTGCCTAATACACAAGCCTATGACATTGACTCAATCACTTTAACGACATATTATAGAAGCTCAAGTTTGGTATCAACAATCAGAAAAAAAAGGGATGGAGCTTGACTATATTCCAAGGTATTGAATTTATTTAAATTTGATTTTGGAAATTAATAAAGAAGTTGAGATATCTTGTATAATATATACAAGTAACAAGGAGTTTACTTTATTAAAAAATAGCGTACAAATTGTAAGATATATGTTTCCAGAAGTGAAATAATGCAACTATTGTTTTACATAATTTACAATAGTCCTCCAAGGAAAGGACAAATTGAATGTCAAAACTTCAAACACTTCTTCAGGTAATGTTTTAAATTTAATATTTGAAATTGAGGAAAATTATTACCAATTCCTTATCTTTATTCTTTATTAAAGAAGATGGAGAAATTATAGTTAAGTTTCATTAACATAAAAAGAAGAAGAAATTATTAAAGTGTATTCATTTTAATTATATAAATTTCCAATATATGGATTGGAAATAATCATATTCATAATTACTCTTGAAATGCCTAAAACTCATGTTTCTTTTGTATGATGATAGTTTGTGATTACTTACAAATGCAAATGGTCTGGTATGCTTAAAATTCAAATCTCAATTCATATATAGTCATTCCGTGGATGAACCAAATCATAACCAACAAGATCAAAAAAAATCGGGCATCATTCATTCAACTCCAATCAAAATATCCAATTCCAAGTTTCCAATCCAACATAAATCACAAATCTACACAATTTAATTCCAACTTCCAACTTCTAACTTCCAACAATCTAACCCATTCACAATCACAATTCATAAATGCAATTAAACAAAAAAAAACAATTTAAAACACACCAAAAAAATTCCCAATGTATTTAGTTCGAAATTTTAGGTCGGCTTAGGATTGAATATGGATCTTTTCCAGATTTGTCGAGTGGCAACTTCAAAAGCGGTGGTGGCAGATAGTGGTGGACAGTGGACAGTGGTAGAGAGTGGAGGAACCGAGGAAGGCATGCGGTGAAGCCTGAAAATGGTTCGGTTGTGGTGAGTGGCGGCGCATAGGGACTGGAGAGGAGGGCGGCGGTGGCGGTGTTGTCGCCAGGCAGAGAGGAAGAAGCAACCACCGGAGAGGAGAATGAGAGAGAGAGTATGGAGATTGGAAAGTGTCTGGGAGAGAGAAGAAAAATGAGAGAGTAGCAGATGGAGATGGGTCCAGGGGGCCAGTGAGGTTAGGTTAAAAATTTGAGAATTTTACTAATTAGTCCCTGATTTTTTCAATCCTTAGGTACCAGTCGGTACTAGGCAAAACCCCAATATCTGCTGGTACCCACATTCGGAACTATTTTAACTGATACTGTTTCATTTTTTGATCGATATGGAACAATACTCATTACTCTGCCTGTTACAGTATTAAAATTTTTAAATTGTAACATCCCGTTACCTATACGACTAGAACAATTATTGGTGAAACATTTATATGACTTAAGCTAAATGAACGTTAGACATAAGGGATTTGTAACTTTCATATTGTTTGGAACATTCTTATAATTTTACATGCTTACATTTGGCATTTTCGGGTAAGTATGACAAATTGTAATTATGTCAAATGGTGAGTCAGTGGAGATAAATAGTACATGTGAAGAGCATGAGGATAATATTGTTTAAGTTAGGAAGACTCCACTACAGGTTGTAATTATGGCAAATGGTGAGTCAGTGGAGATAAATAGTACACGTAAGGGATATGGAATGGACTCACGTATTATATTGTTTAAGTTAGGAAGAATCTACCATAGTTTTGATTTCGTACTGAAACACTTCACATCGCAATTCTCTTCCTTGACCTTTACCACCGAATAGCGATCTAGCAGTCTTTGTGGTGCTGATTCCTATTTCAGTGTTAAAGCATTTACACTGAGCACTTGCTAAGCGAAAGAGCACGTCGGACGACAGTTAGACATTACCGGACCATCCAGGCAATAGCTTCTGGGAGCGTACTGTGAGTCAACATAGATGAATTCCTAGGATTATATGATTGTGTGTATTGAACTGTTTTGCGTGATGCTTCTGGATGCCGGACCTGAGGTCCGAGGAGTTTAATAGTTGGGCATGTATTGGAAGTGTTTGATTTGATATTTTGATATGAATTTTTGAATGATATTTAATTCTCAGTGATAGCTGAATGCCGGACTGAGGTTTGATGATTATGAAGCCATCATCTGAACATTTGTATGAGATTTTGTGTGTGATTTATTCAGTATTTGATGCATTTCATAAAATGCATGCTCAGATAAAGGCATTGTGACTTGAGATGCCAGTTAGAAGCGCTTCCACGTAGAGCTTTGCTCCGTAATCTATATGTTCTGTACGTCGAGCTATGCTCTGTGAATTTGTTCCGATTGAGCCCTATGGGCTAACTTTGTATATATGTATGAAAGGCACTCAATCACAACAATAAGAACGAATATGAGTCTCATGCATGTCCCATGCAAGTACGTGCGCAATGTTTGAACGATATGCAAGTTGAAATGAATGATCTTCTGTTATGCTAATCTCTTAATAAATGCTTATCTGATTGAATGAATAACTGTAATATATGTGTTGTATTTGTGTCATCCGGTGAATTCATCAATGATGGTTCACTCACTGAGTTTGCAAAACTTACCCAAAATTTGCAATTATTTTTCCGGATCAGAAGATTACCTCGTTAGGTTAACGGGAGTATACCTACAGCATACAAGTGAAGGATAGAAGTCGGGATCAGTTCGCGTCTGCATTGCATTTTTCTAAACTTGTATTAAATTGTTTAATTCGGAACTTCCTGTATACTCAACGATGTATGTTTTATCAATAAATGAAGTGAACATTTTATTGAGAAAATGATAATGATGTCGATTATGTTAGATGATGCCATGTGCATGTTAGATTTGTTATTGCTCCAACATACCATTATCGTAGGTTATGTGCCTAAAAGTTTAGGTACGTACCCTATGGTAGTGGGATGTTACATAAATAGTCCCATATTACTTAAGGATAATATTGCTTTTTTTAATGTTATCATTAAATCTGCCAAAATATTGGATGAGTAGAGATTTAGCACATTAATTCTCATATAAAAGTTCAAAGGAGACATTCAAAATTGTAATAATTATAAAAACACCAAATTACTTAATCACATCATAAAATTATGGGAGAAAGTGAATCAGATGAGAGTGAGAAAGGTTGCTCCAATCTTAGAGAACCAGTTAAAGAAACTCAACGTTAAAAGCTTTACATCTCCTTAAAAGATTAATAGAATATTACAGGAAAAGATAGAGTAATTTGCACACTATTTTTATTGATTTAGAGAAGACATGATAGGATATCTAGGAAAATCTTGTGGAGGTGTTTAAAGGTTAAGGGAGTCCCTATATATGTGATTAGAAATATGTATAAAGGGGTAAAGATTAGAATAAAGGCGATAATAAGAGATACAAAAAAATTTTCTGTTAGTATTGGGCTATACCAAGGCTCCTCATTAAACCCTTTTTTTATTCCCAATAGTGATAAATAAACTCACAAAGAATATTCAAGGTGATGTATTTTGGTGTATGTTGCTTGTTGATAATATTTTCTTAGTAGATGAGACAAAAGATGACGTCAATATCAAGCTAAAATGATGGAGGGATACGTTAAAGACGAAGGACTTTAGGTTGAGCATGACTAAGAGTGAATGTTTAAAGTGTAACTTTTTTAGTTATAAGGTGGCTACCGATGTGGAGTTAAAGATTAGATCAGAAGTTATGCTACAGAAATAGTGTTTTAAGTACCTAAGGTCTATCATTCAAAGTAATAGAGAGATCGATAAAGATATAGTCCACCATATCATACTAGAGTGACTTAAATAGAAAATTACATCGGAAGTTTTATATGACAAGAAGATACTTCTCAAATTCAAAGGTAAATTATATCGTTTAGCGATTAGACAAACCATACTATATAGGGCGAAATGTTGACCCATAAAAAAAGTGAACAAGTTGATTGTGACAAACATGAGGATGCTTTGTTATATTTGTAATTTTACCAAAAGAAACAAAGTCAAAAATGTAATAGTAAGAGACAAATTAAAGGTAGCTGATATTAATAAAAATATTGAGAGAGATGAGGCTTAGGTGGTTTAAACATGTTAAAAGGAAACACCTTAACACTCCATTGAACATTTGCTAGAAAATAATACTTAGAAACAGTAAGATGAAAAAAGCTAGCCTAAGAAGAATAGGGGAAGTGATTAAGAATGATATGACTCTGATAGAACTTACGAAATATATGACCCATAAGAGAAAACTTTAGTATACTAAGATACAGATAAATGATCTCTCATAAAGAGGTTATTCTCGTTCTTTTAGTTTTGTTTTGACATTTTCCTTTAAGTTTTTTGTTTTATAATTAGCATTTTTTAATATGTAGTATTTGCCTCTTAGTAATTTAGCTTGGATAGTTTTTTAGTCAACAATATTACTTTCTTGTCATGACTAGTTTGATTTATTATTGTATTTGTCTTTTTCTAGTATGTTTATTTTTATGTGTACAATATTATGTATTAATCTTTATCATATTTTATGTTTACAATATTATGTATTATGTATTATATATTTGTATATTTTTATAAGGGTTTATTTGAAACATCCTCTCTACCAAGTAAGGGTAAAATTACGTATTATTGAACCTCTCTAAATCTTGAGTTTTAATAGGATTCTCATTGGGTGTTGTTATTAACAAGATTGTGTATTTCTCAATTTTCTCAAATTCGGCAGGATTTTCTATAGAATGTTATTATTGTTGAATTGTATTAAAAACTATTTTTTACTATTTATAATAGTAATAATTAATAAAAAGACTTTTTTCTTCTAAAAATTAGGAGTCAAATACAAGCTGAGTTCTTACTTTTTAGTCCTTTTTCAAGAACTTCAATATAATATTAGAGGCTCTTTTCTTTGGGATGTTTCACCTTTCAACTTAGTTATTAAAAAAAAATATATCACATTTTTAAATTTTAATACATAATTTAAATCATAATAAGTGTGTACAATGAAAAAAGTAGCAAGCATTTACATTTATTCTAAATTTTATTGAAGATTTGGATCTTGACTTTCAATTACTCTTTAATTAATTTTATTAGTTTATATACATATAATTTATTGAATTAATTTTTACTAAATTAATTTCATAAATAAAATTTTTAAAATTTTTATAGTTTAAGTAAAAATATTTGATTGCACGAACTCATCTTCGCACACATCACCTTAACACTTAAGGTGGTTGCACAAAAATCCAATTAAGACAAATGGAGAAGATAAATTATTACAAGAACGGACAAGTTTGAGTGATCCATTTATTCAAAAGTCAATAATCTATCAGGCTTTTATGAATTCCTCCCTCACCTTAACAGTTAAGGCCAGACATAATTGAGACTCGAGAATTTCTCCAATGTTGAATTGGACTTTCTAAGTTTAGAAATCTCTTTCCCACTCAACATTCCTTTAACAAGAAAAGTTGTTGTTAGTCCTAAGTATTAGCATTAGAGATACAGAAACATAAAATAAGAGAAAAAAGTATATAACTCAATAGATTAATTTCCATCGTAATAAATTTCATATGTATATACATCATAACTAATTTACTTTGGATGACAATAGGCTAACCCATAAGGCTAGATTTAGATATTTTTAATAGGCTGACTTATGAGCTAAGCTTAAGCTCAAGTTCCATTAACAAAATATTATTTTATATTTTTAATTTTTAAAAAATTAAAGGCATCAGCCCATAAGCAGCCCCTTGCTCTCTCTTAATTTACTTCTATTAACAGTAATTGCAAAGTTTTTGTAAAATTTGATTAATTTATATTAGAATAAAATTTTATTAGAAAATTATTTTTGAATCAGTGGACACGTGCTCCCAGAGCATTTTAACTTTTTTAAAAAATGCTTGCTTCTTTATTAGAGGATACTTTTTTTCTTTCGGTGACTTTTCCAAACAAACTTTTTTAGTTGGAGGATAAAAACATAGTATATACTAAAAAAACCAAAAATTTAAAGATTAATATAGAAATTGTACTGAAGCCTATATAACGGAGATAAGTGCATCAATAACAAATAATCAGGCCACATGAAATTTGAAGTTTAGGAAGGATATTCTGGCTCTGGGTGGCCTTGAACAGGAAAGAACGGGCTGGCCTCAACCACCAAAAACGACAAGTATTGGAAGAACCACTTTTCTAGGCATGAGCATATTGACGACGCAACTTGTCAAATCTAACCGTTGCCCTGTCCCTTTGTTACTACAAGCGTCGTCCTATCTAACACTTGAATGGATGTTTCGAAATTATATGTAAATTCACCACAAAGTCTCAATTGAAACTAGTTCAAATTGCCTATTAGTCATCCCTCGAGTGTTTGAATTGAAGGACTATTAGCCGTTAGTGAACGGTCATCCATTTATTAATTAGGCGTTGAAGACTGTATTGGTGCGATGATATGATGTTTTATTCTTTTTTTTTTTTTTTTGGTTTTTTACAAGAAGATGGCCATCTAGTTACGGAACAGATCTTATATATATATATATATTACCATCTAGTTAATAGAAAAGAGTACACCACTTTAAAGTGAAAACATCATGTCCATGTCACGATAACTCGCTCTTCGGGATGAAGACATAACGCGACTATCCATTTACTCCATTCAGAATCTTCCATTGGTAGACCAGCCGGTGACTTTATCTTAATACAATTAAACAGTTTATTCTCAACAAGAACAGAGTCACATTTTCAGTAATAACATGTATAAGATTTTTACCAGAACGGTTTTTTTCAAACATTTTATAAATTATAAACTGACGGAATCTCAAAATTTAGTAAATAACTGACTTAGATCCTAAAATCTTTTAAAACTCTTCAGTCCAGATTTGAGAATTCAGGTTTTCAAATTAAGATAACTCTAAATTTTAGAACTTTTTTTTTATTTCTTGAGCTATGCAATGCTGAGTTTTATGGCAAATTGATGAAAATAACAATTATTTTCAGTGAACCAGAAACCTTAAACATCAACTGTGTTGAAGAATGTAAATCGTATCTGCTTCATGCACTCTCGTACAGGACACTAATTTTTACCTGAGCCAATTTAAACCAACTTGCTCATCCTTCCAACAACAATATCTAAATAAGCAATACATGCATTTTTCTTCACTCGCATTAGCGTTCATTTAACTCCTGGCAAACCATCGGATTCATCTTCTACAGAGCTTCCCTATAACCACTCCATAACAGATTGTGGAACGAAGTGACAGCAGCCACCGAGAAAGAATCAGAAGTCAGTCTTTCAGAAAAATTTTAGGGAACGAGGCTGACCCTTATTTTTTTTTTAAACATAAGATTAATATAACCTGAGAGAAACTTGTTACGTCAAATTGAGGAGTAGATGACATCATTCATGAAACAATAACCAAGGACCAATGAACTTGTAGACAACAAAAGTTACAGTTCTAGTCCAATCAAGTGGAAATGGCAAAATCTGTATCATATAGTCAAATATATATATAACTTTACACCCAATAACTGTAGAAGGATACAACAAGAAGAAATTATAGGTCTGCACCATTGGGAAAACTCAGAAGGGAAGAGATCACAACATGCAAGGAAGAACGGGAATAATTAAAAGATTTTGCTATACTGACTCGTCAGAGAGTCCCTGAGATTTGCGTAAAGGTTATAAAGAGAGTACTGTCGAAGGTTCTCTATTTCATACCATGAGTTGAAAACTGAAAGGTGTTTATCCGTGCCAGAAAATGCTAATTGTATCCCAAGACTGCAATCAACAGAGCCTCCATGGTTTTTGCAGTTGGATGTTCTGATTGCACAATCCTGATTGTTAAGACAGACAAAGCTAGAGGAGCTTCCTGAGCATTTAGCACAACCATCCCTTTTCCAGTACAAATTTTGTAGCCTGCCCTTCTTGAACTCAAGCACCTGTATTAAAACAACATTAAATTTACTGGATATCCTGAGTCCAGATAAAGAAATAATCATGGAGTATGGATCTTCTTTTACCAGTGTAAAGCTTGTTACTGTATATGTACTGTTTGCAACGAATGTAGGGATAGACCTTGCAGCATATTTTCGACCAGCAAATGCAACCATATATCCACCATAACTGTCCTGCAAAGCACAAGAAGTTCACAACACCTCAATCACAACCATCAACTATGCACACAAAAATCCAGCCAATTGAGCAGTTCTCAAGTAGAGCTAGGCAGATGATATGTGACAATGACATCAGATTTAGGGCAATGAACACATTTCAGCTTTATTCAAAGTGGTTGAAACTGGGAGGTCCCTAATTACACTGATGTTATGTTAAACCTAAATATCAGGATCCAAGCTCCACAAAAATCAACTGTCATACAAGGAACCTTTACCAAGCAAAAACTAGCCTTCCATTCCAATTTGACAAACAGAGTTCATATTAACCAAGAAACGGAAAGAAAAAACTTTGAAAGCTAACAAAATGTAGCAAACAATGACTCTTTGACTCCTGGAAGACTTATTTGACCAGACTAGTTACATCCTTGTTCAAATATAAGTTTTCAAAGATTAAATTCCTTTACTGGGGGAAATTAGTTTCTTTATTCTATCTGTAGAATATAGTCAAAGTGAGCAGAAGTTCCTGAAAGCCTACAACTCATCTGTCAAACTTGCGAGACAGACAACAAATCAAGTTCCACATTTCACTCTAAAACTTCAAAAAGAAAAGAAGTTTCCCCAAATATGTCCTCTAACAATTCTCCATAATGATGGTCCTCTATGAAAACTTTAGTCATCAAAAAGAAATGGGAAACTAAGTTAAAATTTTTGAAGACGATCTTCAGAATTTAAGAAATTAGACACCAAACAACACATTCAACCATAATACATAGGCACTGAGAAAAAGAACTGGGAAACTAAGTTAAAATTTTTGTGGACGATCTTCAGAATTTAAGCAATTAGACATCGAACAACAAATTCAACCATAATACATAGACACTGAGAAAAAGAACATGTCTTTTAGCTAAGGTTTTCAACACCATAAGGTAGAAGGATGGCACTTATTGTTTGCAATATATTACAGGAGGCTCTAATGATATTGCATCAGGGGTGAAAGTGTGGATGTTTGAGGATCTATAGTTCTTGGTGACATAGGTTTATTTCAATCATGAGAGTTTAAAGTTTGATGAATATCTATAGTTGGAGGTAAGATTTACCAATATGAGTCTGGCATTGTCTTGAAAGTTTATAGCCAATGAAACAATCTTGATTAGATCTCAATTACCATGCAGTCCATGTTAACTTCATTTTCTCCAAATACATTAATTTTCATTTTTACTTCATGATCATCATGCATACATATCTTGTATCTTTGTCACTTGTTGCTCTAATACATAAACAAAACCGTACAATGCAGTGATATGTAAATGTTTGGTGCAATGATCAGGTGCAAAAGCGTCTAAAGTAGAACAGAGATCATATGTCTAGCGTCCATTCACAGAAAACATCAATTACCTCTCTAGTTATTTTCCTGCACAAAATGTCATTTGAAATAAGGAAGCAACAAAATTAGTCAAAGTGATGCCAATAAGCTAATGGTGATGCTAAAACCGAACTTGATATAGACAATGGCAGCATGTTTAACACATGCAAGTCAGACTGTTAAGAGATCCGCACCATATTAACAGGTGTAGCTCAACGGGCATCTCAAAATCATTCCTATCCTTCCTTATTGCTAAATGCTAAGATAAAACATGCTTACCTGAAACTCTAGGGAGACCAACATCAAACACTTGGTTGGATACAAATAAAAAACTGTAACACCAAAGTACACTAAACATATTTTATGAATCAAACAACCATAAAAGATAAAAGCTTCCTCACGATCAGAAATCACGAATGAAAAGGAATCTCCCAACAACTGCAAATTAGCAAACATTCCCCCAAAAAAAGTTAAAAAGAAATTCACATACAGCCCAATCCAAGTCAAAACACCATAACCCATCAAAGCTAAAAAACAATTCACTCATCATAAAAGAACAAGAACCAAAAGGAACCCAATCATCACCGACAAAACCCTAACCCTCAACCATAAAAGGTCAAACAATTCAGTTCTAGTCCAATCCAAGTCACACCCACTTCTTCGCAAAAATTATAAAACAAGAACCCAAAAAGTTACAGAATTTAAAGAACTATAAACACGAACCGGAGAGAAAGAGGAAGTGTTGATTGTGAGGAGAGAGATCTCATCGACCTTAGGTCTAAAAACAGAGATCTGAGAGGATTGGCTTGAGAGAGAGAGCCTACTATCGCAAGGCGACAATTGAAGGGTGGTGTTTCCATTGTAGAAAAACGCGTTCCTTGAAGCGAATGCAATCCCGAAAGTGAAGCCGTCCTTGAACTGCACCGTCGTGTCGACGCACGGTGAGTAAACGTTGTTGTTGTCGCCGGCGCTCGTTGAACTCGCTGTTAGAAGGACAACAAAGAGAGGTACGAGAATAGCTTCGCAAGTTAATGGTAGCATTGCTTTTTTTTTTTTTTTCCTCCCCTTTTTGTCTCGGTGTGATTGACTTCCCCCGCGAAGAACTGCGAGACAGACAAAGTATTCCTAGTAAGAGTGGGATTATTGTTCTTGGGCTCGAGTCAGTCTACATATTGAAGTTTGGGTCCATTTCAAGTCTAAGGAAGCATGAAGAAAGTCAAAAGCCGACCCAACTTGGACCGGAAAGAAAATTATCCATTGCTTGTTATTAGATGTGGCAATAATACATAGTGTCAGATACTGGTTGACCAAAACCTATTTTAACCTATCAAAGTCAGGTTCGAACTACTGATTGAAAATTAGTTAGGATTTGAGCAAAACCTAACCTAAAATTTGACTTGGTACCCAACTTGATTTGAAACAACTTCATTTTGATGATAATCTTTAATTTTAGCTACTCTTATTCACAACGCCTCTCTCGCCAATGCCACTCTAGTATGCCTTAGCTTTGAGCTTGTCCAATCGACTTATTCACTTTCTTACTACTCGTTGCTGGTCGTTAGACCTCAATCGCCTCCTTTTCTCACACTCTCTCCAGTGGAGACCAAATTGTCTATACCGCTTTCCCAGTTCCAACTCTATTCCCAAGAACCTCATCCAAAAATTTTGCAATAAATAAATGAGTTAAGTGGATGATATTGTTTGGCACTAGTTTAGAATTGGGCAAACGACAGATGATTTCTTTCCCTCCAGTGGACTACTTTAGATATCTTGTCACTTATCATCACTATCTATTGAGTTACTTGAGTCTCCTAACAATAGAGACACTAATCCCCCCAGTGGGTTGACTCTCTTAACAGTGTCGTCGAGGAACGGGTTGATAAACGTTTTAAGTTGTTACCATGTCACTTCACATTTTCATTGTTCCTTGTAATTGTTGTTTATTAACTTTGATTTTTGTAATAACACTTGGATTACCTACTTTAAAACATAATTACAATTATATATATATATATATATATATATATATTTGTGTGGAGTATAATTATTTTATGGCCATTATTTTACTCTTTTTATTGTTGATGAGATAGTCTTACAATAATATCATGTTAATAGTATTAGGCAACATCATGTTTTATTGTTTTCATGACAAAGCAATTATATTTTTTTTGGAAAGTAATGATTACATTGTCTGATACTGCCATCCTTTCTTTTCATAAACAACACTAGAGCTCTTTATGGTGATGTGCTCCGTCTAATAAAACTCTTTTCCAACATCTCCTCTAACTGCCTTTTCAACTAATTTAACTCAATAGTAGCCATCCTATAAGGTGCAATGAAAATCGGCACCACTCCAGGCATAGTCTTAATGGTGAAATCTATCTCTCGTTAAGGCGATAAACCTAGTAAATCATCTAAGAATACGTCTGAGAATTCCCTTACCATAAGAATATCCTTTAATATAGGACTCACCTCTCTCGTATCTTTAATATGAGCCAGTTATGCCTTACATCCATCCAATATAAACCGTTTAGCAGTCACAGCCGAGATCATGCATGCTGGAACCACTCTGCGATCTCACACAAATATCACTTTTGAGTTACCCAAAGACTCTATCATCACCTCCTTTGCATAACAATCTATTATAGCTCGATCTTGTGCCAACTAATCCATCTCAAGAATCACATCAAAATCCCTTAAATTCATCACTATTAAGTCAGTTAGTAGTTCCACTCCACCAATCCTCATTGGGAGTCCCCTCTTTTCACTATTTACCCACATAATCTTCTAATGGTAACGATACTCTTAGGTCATATCTTAAAGGACTAACCTCCCGCGAAACTTTAGAGGTAAACTCTAAAGAAATATAAGAGTGTGTAGATCTTGGGTCTACTAACACATAACCGTTAGCATCAAATAATGAAATCATACCAGAAATAACATCATTGGCTACAGGTGCCTCCTCCTTCTTTATATGTTATATCCTCGCCTAAGTTTAGCTCTGAGCTGAGGATGTCCCATCAGTACCCATATCCATTACTGATCCACGTCCAACTCTTCTACCACCACCTTTGCTACCAGTTCTACCTGAACCTCTGCTCGAACCAAAGGCACCACTTTGACCTTGTACTATCTCCTTTACCCTCACTCTTGGACTCCTCCTCCCTACTACTGGACAACTCCTCTGTAAATGCCCTCGCTTTCTACAAATATAACATGCCTGATGATCCCAGTAGGCCTTAACATGGTCCTCTGCGAAATATCCCGTATGTAGCACAACTCGGGTATCTTATAACTCCTCTATCAAAAGATCCTCTGAACCTTTGACTAGCCCCTTTGTTGGATCCAACTAATGGTGCACTGGTAGTGTTATATTGTCCTGAATCCTTACCAATTCCTCTACCAGAACTATAGAAACTACTGCACCTGCTAAATGTGGCATTGACTCTCTTAAATCCCCCAACATTAGTAGACTATAAATGAGTAACTCCCCTTTTAACAGACCGACTCCCCTCTCCATGATGACTCTTCAATAGCCTCTTTAACTTTCTCCTCCTTCTACCTTGTTCTATTACATCCTCCACTCTAAGGGCAGTCTCTAGTAACTTCTTGAAGACAGAAGTAGCAACCCCTAATCCCAAACAAATATATTTCGTCAAACCCTGCTCAAAACTGTAACATCTATCTTCGGGATTTGCCATAACCTCCAATACATACTTAGACAAGGTTCCAAAGCGAGCCTCACAATCAGCCACTGACATCTCCTCTTTCTGAACTAAACTTATGAACTCCATCTTCTTTCGATCCTGATATATTTGCGGAGTGTATTTATCTCTGAACTTTCTCTGAAACTCCTGCTAAGTCATCTCCAGGGTCTCATAGGATCTCTTCACTGACTTCCACCAAGGTAGTGCATTGCCCTGTAATAAAGAAACAATGTGCTGCAACCTTCTTTCTGATGTACACTCCAGACAATCTAAAATTATCTCTATCTGCTCCCACTATGCCTCAGCCTCCTCAGGATCTGTAGTATCTAAAAACTCTACTGCACCCATAATACAAATCCGCTCATAATTTCGATCCACCCCAGAATCACCTCGGGCTAAAGCTGCAGTGATAGCCAGCTACATCATCTGAAAGAACTGCATCATTTGTGGTGGCATTGGCACCTCTCCTCCTACCATATTTGCTTAGGCATCCCCCTGATCCGGCACATCTGGAGCACGGATCAAACTCCTGATTCCCCAGGTGACTCAGGGCCAACATTATCCTCTCCTAAAGCCATCCTAAAAGATGTAAACCTGCTCTGATACCACCCAATGTGATGCTCCCAAAATTCTTAAACCATAATTAACTAAGTAGTTCCCAAAACATATCATTAATTATCAAATTCCTCATTAGTTCCAAAAGAGAGGATTGTTTGTCAGATATAAAAGTATTATACATAACACAACTACCGAAGCTATCACATTAAAAAAAATATACAATCAAAAACTTTACACAATTAAACTGCTAGTCGCACCTATTCTCCACTCTATCAATCACATACACTGGAGTTATCGACAATCATTGGATCTCCTAACAAAAAATAATGGCAAAGGGTGAGCTACCAACTCAGTGAGGATAATCGACCTTACCCTTAAAACCAAGTAACTCAATAATTAATTATAACACAACAACACTCAATCTAATACAAACAGTTAACAAACATCTCAAAAATTTTGCCAAATTATGATTAACACAAATTAATTATAATTGCCATTTATGCTTTATTCCAATAATTAGCTGATTTTTTTCCTAGGCCCAGCTTAACCTTGTAGACGTACATCTAATGGTCTGCCAGCTTATCTCATCATAATCTCTCATCAGTAGAAATGTAATTAAATATATAAATATCAGCACAGGGTACCTCGATTTCTCAATCTTTACCCCGGTACTAATGTAGTACCTAACCATCGACACAAGATATCCCCAGGACTCAAGATATCCCGATACCACTTCGGTACCTAGTCATCGATATAGGACATCCCCAGGATTCCGGATGCCCCAATATCTGCTCCACGGACAGATACCTAACCACTACTCACTCATATCAACTCATCCTATCCATCTAAGACCATCGACTATAGCCTATCCTAAGCAAGCTATTGATTCTCTATTTTTGCCAATTATTTACAATTTATTATCCACCAATCTCTATTTTACACATTTTCGCTGAGTTATCATGCAATACACCTCATAATATGCATAACAAAATACAATCATGAAACACATTGTACTTTGATTAATTATTAATGAAATAAAATAAACATAATTCATATAGGTAATTATTAATCATTAATTAAATTAATGACCAATTCAAAATATAATTTATTAATAACCAAATGGTACTTAATTTTAAGAGTAACGTCCAAGGTTATCCTTACATCAGTTTTGGACTCAACTAATTGATAATATTAATTTCTCTTTAATCAGACTTTCGAACCTAGAATTTACAAAATTTTATTAGACTAATTTACCAAAAATTTCTTACCCAATTACACTTAATAATCTAACATTATTCTCTTTTCCAATTTATTCTTAATTATAAAAATAATACCCTTTCTAACCTAATCCCCATAATTACTAAAATACCCATAACTAATTAAAAGTCCATTTTACCCTCCTCCATTTCAATTAATACCAAAAATGCTCTTCTTACAACAAAATTCCAAATTCACCCTTAAATTTCTGCCCTTCCCATTCTGCCCTTAAGTGCAACTTAAAATTCAGATTCACCTTTAACTTTCTGCATTTCCCATTCTACCCCTACATATAACTTAAATTTTCAAAATAAAGCCGTCATCTTCTCCCTCCCCTCTTCTTCTCTCTTTTCTTCTTTGATTATTTTCTAGCCACATTTTCTCTGTTTTTATCCCTTTATGCAACTTCAGTTATTTTCCCGATCAACCACAACATGCAAACCAACTACAATCTCTACAATCTAGTGTAGGATGATCAAAATTACACAAAAAGACATAAAAATAGTTGCTGGAATTTTACCTAAATGTGAGGACCTTTGATGTTGTTAACCACCATAACTTCCTCTAAATTTACTTTAAAACAAACAAAATAAGGAAACTTATGGGGAAAGAGTTACATGCAAAACAAAGTGGTGCATTTTGACACACTCACCAGCTGGAAATGAAGAGAAAAAATGAAGAAGACAAGGACTTTCATGGTTGCATATTTCTAGCAAGTTGTTTATTTATATACTCCTCTTTTTAATGGATCAATGGGCTAGGTTGTGGGTTTGGTTTTAATTTAGTTTTGTGCGCTTTACAACAACAATTAGAAAATGGTTAAATCTGAAAGGGTACCTGAATCTTACATATTCTATTGTAGTGATTGTAGGTGAATGGTTTGATTGTAGGTGAATGGTGTGACAAAAGGTGAAACTATTTAGGAATTGATGGAACCAATCAAGGTTAGCTCTATCCAATTTTTTTCCTTTGATGAGATCATTTCCTTATTGATTGTTGCTCCATATGAAATAAAATTTCCCCAAGGGCACATCATATACTTCAACATATGATAAACATAGTCTTTAAGTCCTGATAAGGATTCTTGTTTGCATGCACACCTTCTACCTCTTTTGATGAAATAATGGCATTGAAGTCTCTACTAAGTAACCCATGTTTATGAGTATGAAAAGAAATCTTTCTGATTACGTATTAGAGTTGACTTCTTTGGTAACCACTGTCGTTAGCACATATAAAGGAAATTTGATAAGCAATCTTTGTGGTTTTACAAATAATATCAACATTAATCAATTGATATGTAATGCATGATGGAGAAAATTCAACGTAGTTGTTGTTATAGAAAACTAGGATTATGCTATTAGGATGTTGATCAAAATTTGTTATCTCTAGCCACTCACTGCTCTAATTCTTAATTCCAAAATAACCAGTAGATCTTCTCAATAATAAAGTCTTCAATAAGTAACTTCTTTATAAGAGCATTAGCTCCTCTAATGTTCCAATCTGTAATCTTCATGTTTTGTAGCTTTGAGTAGGTGGTTTCTTTTTCCTAATCGAGTTCCTCCTTTGCATAGTCTCAAACTCTTTTTTAGGTATATTATTCTCGTCATCCTGGTTCTCTGTTTGTTGCTTTGTCTTCTCTAACATTAGAGTGTTCATAATTTCTTCTTCTCTATTATGTGACTCTATATTATTAAGATTTTTTTGTTGGTTCATTTAAAGTTGAAGCTTCCTTTCCCTTTTTCCCTTCTATAGGTTTAATTTGCATTTTCCGTTGGCTGGTCTATTTTATTATTGTGATCAAGAACTTTTGTTTTAGCAATTTTCTCCAATTTATGATATAATCCTATCTTAAACATCTTACCGGTGGGGATCCATTTCATTTTAGGCCCCTCAGTATCAAGTTTCTATGCATAAGTAACTCTCAAACTATCTTCCACGGTTTTAATTTATTCATTCAACCTTACAATGGGAATAAAATCAAGCAAATGAGTCATTGAACTAACCAGAACACATAATCTTACAAAATTAATTCTAGATACCTCACTTGTTGATTGATTTATGCAAATAGGTTTGCCAATATAGCTTGTAAGATAACTTAATCCATTTATTATTAATATTCTAAAGGAACTTCATGTTCATATCTAACGATGGTTTTCTTCTCTCTCGAGCTACCACCTTTTCCTACTTGAAAGTTGCAAATCTTCTAGCCCCTAAATAAATTCCTACATTCTGCTCCTAGTATTTGCTTCTTTGCTCAGTTGCTCCCTCTTTGGTTGTTGTTCTTTCAAATAGTAGCTAGTCACCCTAAATTTTATCTAGTTTTCTCGTATTCCTATGAACTATTATGCTTTAAAACACTCCTTTTATATTTCTCATGTGCTTCTCAACTTGCTTTCCCACTTCGAGTGTGCATTAATTTGCTTCCTCAGCTATAATCTTGTTCTTTACTTACTGGATCTTGGTATTTTCTACTAGAAATGGATCCTTCAAATAGTTTCCCGCATCTTGGTTTAGCTCATACACCTTCTATTTCAGTCTAAACACCCCTTCAAGTTGCCTCTCAACCAACTTCTAACATTGTCACCACTCTTCAAATGTTAGGAAAATATAGGCACAAGTGGTAAGTGATAACATCACTAATGCTAAGTTAAGCTACTTCCTTCTTAGTAAAGTTGAAGTACAGCAAAATGGTATCACCTCCCAAAGAAGTCCTTATGGTAGGTGAAAAAATGGTGCCTTACATTAGTAAGCTTTTTTATTGGTAAAAGGATAGCATTTCATGTGATGAAGCACTGGGCACTTACTAACTAGAAACAATATGGTTTGTTGGATATACTTGTCAACAGTGATAACACTTTCTTTTTCAAGTTTAAAAATAAGGAATTTAATACTAAGGTTTTTGAAGCTGGTCATTGGTATGTCTAAAGCAAACACATTCTGTTGCAATTATAGAAAGCATTTTTACATTTACTTAGGGAGAGAAATATTTATTTATCTTTAAATTGATACATGAGCCTTATGAAATTACTCATTTATTTTAAAATCACTTTGCATATACTCTTTATTCATATGATAGAGGCGCATACAATGGGGAGAGAAAAGTTATTTATTTTTCCCTGTTGATACTTATAAATTTATATATTATATATCCTTTTCAATATTGATAAAAGGAGAGGGAAGGGGGGAGAATGATGACACTAAAACTTGATCATTTTCTAATGTACTAATTAAGGGAGAGAATTTGTTAGTTATTAATTTGACATAGGGAGAACTTACTTAATGTTATTTATTTTCTCTAATATCACCAAATTTTTTGTTCATCACAAAAATGGGGTTATTGGAATAAATGAGATTTTAACCAATGATTTTGATGATAACAAAATATGTTACTACTAATATTTTTATCATTAGCAATATTAGTAAGTTAATTAAAAAAAGAGTAAAGTGGACATATATGCCAATTGAAGAAACAAAAATTAAAAAGAATTAAGCACATCAAGATTTAAGCAAATAACCGTAATCTTATCTTGGAAATTTAAATGAATTAGAGGCTTGATCATTGCATGATTATTTGCACTTAGGAAATATTGCATATACTTTGCCATTGTCAAGAGAAAAATTAGGATATTTCAAATAAATCCCTTTTGATGTATAAAATAATTTTATAAAACTTTTAAAATGATTTTGAGTTAAGTTTTGTGAAAGGAGTCTATTTTGATCTTTAAAAGAACCAAAAAAAATTAAAAACTTATTTTAGTAAGTTTAGTAACCAATATAGGAATTTGGTTAAGATTTTGGATTAACTGGTGGACTAGTGTTGTAGTGTGATTGACTAGTGTAAGAAGGGGGTTGATCAATATCTTTTTAAATGTTTACCATAAGTTTGTAAACATATTAGTTGATCATTATCCTAGAATGGTAAACTACTATGCAAAATGGTTAACTGGTGTTACTATTATTATTAATTGTTGTAACGACAAGTTTTTATTTTTAATGATTATTTTAGATTATTTTAAGTATAACTAGACTATATATGATTTTTGCAAAGAAGTTTTGGCATTTTAAAGTATTGCTAAGAGCTTTAAGATACTAGAGAGTGTATCTCTCCATTATATTAAAGGGATTTCATGATACGGATAGGGTAAAATTTAAAAATTTTAATCCGATAACAACAAGGATCGTTTCTATTATTGATAACTCTCCTTGTATTTTGTTTGCATCACAATCAAGTTTATATTCCTACAAGAGGGATTGTTAAACCATACCTTTGGTCTTTAACGAAGCTGTATTCCTCTTCGGTTCACCTTGAATCCGAAACAAGAAGGACGTCGAGTTCGTGCTAGCATTCTCTTCGTCCACCCTTGGCTTCGTCACCCTGTTTCTTCATCGATTACTCAATCGATAATTGTTTTTAACAATTTATGAGAGAACAATGGCTAACCAAAAACCAAAAACATATCTCCAAGTCTAACCAGATGTAATATTCGTATAGCCTCAAAAATATTCTTTATATTCCCACAGCATTTATGACAATTCAATCAAGAACGGTTTTGAAACAACATACTTAATTCCTGACCTTTCGATAATAGAACAGTGATAACTTCTTCTAGTGAACTCCAAACGACCTGAAACATTCACCATTAGATTCTACACTTCAAGGGCTACAAAATTTATAGGTTATTTTTCTAGAATGGTTATCGTTTGACCTTTCAAATTCCTATTCAAAGTCACCTTAAATACTGTCGCGAATTTGATGGCTATAACAATACATCTATTCTCTCTCTTTATTTGTTAAAATAAATTCTTTTGGGCTTGGGCTATAAATAAATTTATATTTCATGAAATTTATATTATCCTTATAAT
>JAOQMS010000005.1:39271318-39281834 GCA_027563885.1 Erythroxylum longipes | reverse complement strand
GATATATGTATCAATCTTGGAATCAAAGACACGATAAAAACATTAATGACACAAACACAATCCATATAATGTTTTATTTATTAGGTCTGTTCAATATATGAAACCTTTCATGTATTTGTGTTATTAAATGATAATCCTTTATCAATGTTTACAGAACTACAACATACTTTTAATCAACACGACAGTCTTATATGGCATATTGGTGTCCCTGCTAATATCCAAGATCTGTGAACATTTTAGAATTGAATATTCATATTATTTAGAGTTCTGCGGTTCAAGATCAAGTGCATCTTCTTGAACACTTATAAATAAATATAAAACTCATGGAACAAAATATAAATAACATTCAATTCATAAATATAACATATAAAAGCAATCATCTTAGATAACTTTTGGAACACAAATCTAACATATATAACACATATTGAGTTGTTTTTTATTTATGTAAGGAAGAGGAGTTTTTGAGTTATATAATTATTGCAATTAGGAAAATTGCTTGAGATACACTTTATAAGGGTACCTTTTGACCTCTAGAGCAATAGTATGATGAACCAAAAAGTCACCAGGCCCTATTATTAAGAATAATGAATTATTATTTTCATTAATAGCATTTAACCAACCAAGCAACCATATGCTTCGGCCTGCATTAAATGCTGACTATTCGTTGAAGATAAACCTACATCGAACCCATAGGAAGTTTTACCATGAGCAGACTGTATCCATTGGGCAAATATGGGTTCAATCAAGATTTGTTTCTCCGGTGTACCAAAAGCAAGCATGACAAGATTTGTAAAGGTTACTCTTCTCTTATGGCAAAGCAAGATTCATCCATTAAAGGAAAAGATAATGAATTCTTAACTGAAGTTTGAAAGTATATATAGCTAAACGATTGTTTGGTCAAACCACTATAAATCGATTTTTTCTTTCTTTTCCTACTTTATTTTATTATTATTTTGCTTTTTCGTAAGTTTTTATACGAATTTATTTTGCTTTTTTGTAAATTTTTATATGAAATTTTCATAGTTATTCATTAGAATAAACAATTTATTAATTAGTTTAAATGTAATAAAAAATAAACTCACTTAATTCACCTTCTCTCAAGTTCCTTTAGGGAAATCGCCAGTAATTGATTATGTTTAATTCTAAAATGTCCACATCCATTTTTCTTATTTTGTATGTGGCACATCTATAACTTGATTAGTAGAATGACATAGATTATTACCTTCTATACTATTTACGTTCATAGTTCTTAACAAATTTGGTAATGCTATAAAATATATTTGAGTTCTTATGATCTATTGAAATAAACAAATCTTTTTTGACATGGTTCACAAAGACCGATATGAAAAGGACCATAAAAAAAGCTTCACCATATGATGTACTAAAGAAAACTATAAGAACATTAAAAAGAAGAAGATGATAATGATAACAAAGTTGATAGCTTCAAATATTAGTTTGTATGGCTACAACAATGTAAAGATGGGAATGAAAGAGAGAACTTGCTTGTAAAAATTAAGAGCAAGATACAGGAAGAAAATGGACACACTATAATTGAAGACCCTATAACCATCTAAATCCAAGTTGAGGTTGCTTTTCAAGGAAGTTCAATCCACATCTAATCTTATGAGACAAATGTAATCTTTTCCTTTCTATGAACAACTCATGAGTGATTATTCTATTTATACATGATATTCAAACAATTTTCTTATCATTTTAAATGAAGAAGTCCTAATGTTTATGATATTTTACTCTCTAAATATGATCTTGTGCTTCAACGTATTAAGGATTACATAAAAATAGCAAAGTTAGGTTATACTGATTCACCAAAGATTAGATGTTAATGGATATCCAAACATATCAATTCCGTAGAGATTTAAAATAAACAAATAAGTTCCCCTTTCTCTTTTCCAAATTTTGTTATGTATTTTCATGATGTGTTATTTTTATATCATAATTTTCTTCTTCATTTTATTTTAGGTGCAATGCAAATTAACAAAAAACTGGTGTACGAAAAATGGCATGAAATGGTGCCATTTAAATATCATCAAAACAAGTGAACAAGACTAATGAAATAAAAAGTAGCCTAAAGTGGCTATTGGACCTTGAACCTAGCACATTATTTGTTTTAACCTTTCATGATGTGATTTTATCTATTGTGTGATTTGTTTATTTTATTTTCTTTAGGCCTACTTCGATTAGGATCACGTTTTTTAAATAAATTAAAATCTCAATCGGCCCTTAGTTCTTAAGAGCTTCGACCAAATGATTTATTTTTAGTTAATTGGAGCCTATATTTAGTGCCCAAGCATTTAGTATGGCTCAAACCTATAAATGAAAATTAAAACTTACTTTCCTATCTTTCTTGTTTTTAGTATATGTTATTTAAATGTTTGATGTGAATTAATGACCTAACAAATGGTACGAGTAGAAAGAGAGAGAAAAGGGGCAAACATTATTAATAAAATTATTTAAAAAATATTATTATAAATAATAAATTCCAATGAAAGTAGAATTTAAGGTCTAATCCATTTCTTGAAACATTTCCATATCCTTATTTTCTTCTTAAAAGGATATATTTAAAGTTTTATACTCAATTAGTTTTAACCCAAATTTACCTTTTGTTTAAGATAATTCCTAGTTCACTTTACAAGTGTTTTAAAATTTATTTTTCGTCTTTTTATCCCATTCGTGTTTAAGTTTAACGTCATCATTTTAAATCCAAATGCTTTTTTATTTTATAAGTCACTCGTTATATTATTTAGCATTAGATTCATTTATTTTCTATAAATTTTTTTATAAAGTCATTTTTTTAGCTTGCCTTTCAAAAAATCAAAAATCAAGTCCACATTAATTTTAAGTTCTATGAAACAGTCTCAGCTAGGTGGTTCGAACATGTTAAGAGGTGACATTAACGCTTTAGTAAGAAGATGTGAAAAAAATTGTATTTAGTGTGAAAAAAAAGGAAGGCCTAAGAAGAATTGGGTGAGGGAGGAGGGGAGGGGGAAGGGTGATCAAGAATACTTTGGAACTTACTGAGGACACGACGCTCAGTAGAAAACTTTGGCATACTAGGATATAGATAAAAGATCTCATATAGAGAGGTCCTTCTTATTCCCATAAGTCTTTTAAACTTTTTCCTTCGAGTCTTATATCTTATATTTAGCCTAAACATGTAATATGTAGTACTTGTCACTTAGTTATTTATCCTAAACATTTCCTTCCTTAGTCTACATATTTTTTTGTATTGACTTATTTAATTTATTTATGTACTTGTCTTCTTTCTTGTTGGTGTATTTATTTACTTATTTTAGCTTTTATTTTTATTATTTACTCTATTCTATATTTATTGTATTATTTATGCTATTAATTGTTTTAAGTTTTATTTATACGTATTTATTCTATTTATATTTTATATTATATATATATTTTTTATGTTATGTTTAATTAGTATTATTTTATTATTTTAATATGTATATGCATTTTTTTCATGTAGGTATATAAGAAACAACTTCTCTATCAGTTAGGGGTAAAGTTGCATACTACTAGACATTTCTATACCCTATGTATCTGCGAGATTCTCACTAGACTATTGTCATTATTATTATTATTGAAACAGTGTAGGCATTTTACTTTTTTTAAGCCTTAGGTTAAACCATAAACTCGTAAGTATTTGGTCACATATTTAAATTTTTATTTCAATCTCTAGAGACCATTCTAATTATTTTGTTTTAAGCTTTAGGTCAATTCACAAACTCCTAAGATTCAACCATATGTTTTATTTTAATTATTCGGCCCATCTTTTTTAACTCACACACAATTTCTCTTGCTAAATCCCCAAATTTGCAAAACCCTTTTTTATACTTAGTTAACCATTTAAATGGAAAAAAGGTATTTAACACCTTTCTTATTTTACAAATTGACCTTTAAACTTAATTTTATGGTTATAACATCTTTATTTCTTTTCCTTATGTTTTTCTATATCTTTTTTTAATAAGATAGGGCATAACTCCATTGAAATTTTGTTAGATGCTCAGTCCCATCTCTATTTAATTCATTCAGAAACATCAGTTACACTTGCCTTAATCATTCTTATATATCTTTATTTGAACCTTTGAATTAAAATTCATTCAAGTGGTGTGACGTCATGCATTCAAGAATGCAAATGGGATTGTAGAAGAATCATAATTTGGTGTCTCAATCAATATAAAAAAGGAATTACACATTTACAACTATTATTATTTTTTAAACAGCAGACTTTGCAGCTGGTGGGTGCCAGAGCATCCTGTTTATTAATAAATGAGAAAAAAGCCAATACTGAGAGAGGGGGACTAAACCTTACCTCCCCAGGTTTTGTGCCAAAATTATGACAAAATATTTGAAAAACTAAGTATTTGCGATCAAGAAAGTCTCTTAGACCTAATGTATGGTTATTCGAATCTTATTTAAGTGACAAAGTCCCTGAACTTGTTGGGGAAGAGTAGTAGCTGAATAAATGAATGAAGCTTGATTTGAACTTGCATTCCTAGAAAGCCAATCAGCCACTGCATTTGCCTCGTGATATATGTGATGAATCAAAAAACCAGTCGTCTACAACATGCCCTTTACCTTTTCCAAATCAGCCTTATTCCTCCATGACCAAGGACTTTAAGAAAGCAACATATGTACCAAAATTTGATAATCTGTCTCCATTTGCCAAATGGAAACCCCTTCATACGACACAAGCAAAATTCGTCTTGAAGGGCAAACAATTCAGCCTAAAAGTTAGTCATATTGCCATAATGCTAAGCTTGTGCTTCAATTACATAGCTAGAATAGTCCTTTATAATGATCCCTCCACTGAAAAATCCCAGATTCCCTAGAGAGGAACCATCAACATTCAACTTAAAGAAAGGGTACTGGGGTCTAGACCAATGCACTATTAGAGAATGTCGTCGAACCACTATAAACCTTATAAGATCTATATGTCATGTCTGATTGCAGTGGTTAAGGTACTGTGAAACTGGGTGGATGAAAGTAAAAGACATAAACAAATGTTGAACCTAATAAATCACCTCTGCCAACAAGGAACATACGCCATAAAAATCACCTTATTCTTTGCCTTCCACAAGACCCAACAGACATAAGCAGGTAGCAAATGAACAACTTCTGAAAGAAAATCATCGCATGTTCTGGACCAACAAGAAGATAATAAAAAGAATAACCCCTGTGAAAAGTCCAGATTGAGAGTAAACACTCTAGCAAAATGAGCCCACACTCCTGTTGCTAAGCTACACTCAGCAAAATAATGCTCAAGCGAGTCTATCATAGGAAAGGGGCATTTTGATGGCATATTAAATCCCCATTGCTGCAAGACCTTCGAAAAAGCCAATAAACAATTGACCATTCACCAAACAAAGAAAGATATTTTTGTTGGCACCCTGTTGGCCCAAAGAAATTTTAGGAAAGGAAGACTTAGTTGCTTTGGTTCAACCTATGCATAAGCCAACTGTAAGGAAAACATCCCTGAACTAGAAGGCATCCAAATCAGCTCATTAGGAGAATTATTAAAACCCAGTGGAAATTGGTGACAAAAAGCAAAGTATCCTCTAGAAAAATTGAATCCAATTAAGAGACATCCCATGAACCATCCACAAACAGTTGTTTAAGCTGCAGATCAGGCCCTTCCAGATTATACAAATCTTTCAAGCACCCCTGGCCCCATTCAATTATCAAAGAAGAAAGAGCAAGAATCATCATTAGTATGAAAGCAAGTACTGGAAGTTATCAAGCCATCAATCGCCAGCGTCCTCTTATACACACAGGATCGACGCTAAGGTATGGAACCTACATACTGTGCCCATAAGCCAAAACCATTTCTATATTTCCACCAAAGCTTACAAGAGTAAGCTTGGAAGACATCAAACATTGAGCAAATGCCCAAACCATTTTCTACTTCAGGGAATGCAAGACTGCGCTAACTTCTCCACACACGGCATGAGAAAGAGCATCGTTACCCCAAAGAAAATTGGAAAAAAGTTGTTCCAGCTCCTTCAAAACAATCTTTGGAGGTTGCAAAGCTGCTAACACATGTACAGGCATGTTGGTTAAAACATGCTTAATCAACATTAAGTGACCACCTGGAGACAACATCTTTCCAATCTAACTAGACAAACATTAGCGCACTGCGTTCACAAGATGCTGGTAATATCCTCTCTTGGTTCGACCTTATATAGGAAAAGACCCAAATATTTAAAAGGCAATAACCCCTTATTTATGCCAGATAAAGATGCTATCAATCATACTGGCGATATCGGACAACGATTGGACATCAGAAACATACTTTTAGCCTTATTTATTTTTTGTCTCATAGTGAGCTCGTACCTGTGAAGGAAATGAAAAGGTTTTATTGTCAAACAGCGGGATGCTCATGTGAAGCCTATTAAATCATCAGCAAAACCAAGCGAGGCCACCGAAAATGAACCAGCTGGAAGAGAGTAAATCTCCAAATTGCCTAAGCTCTGAAGAATTTTTAAACCCCGACATAGAACTTCTACCACCAGAATGAACAAATACGGGGAAAGAGGGTCACCCTGTTTTAAACCCTTGAAGCTTGGAAAAAACCAGTCGGTTGCCCATTTACAAGAATTGAAAACCAAGCATCTCGCAGGTTATTCATAATCAGCTCCATAAACCGCGTATGAAAGCCAAACCGAGGTGATAAAAGCTGCAAAAATTCCCATCTAACTCTTTCAAAAGCCTTCATCAGGTCTAACTTGTACAACATATTGTGGCCCTGGATTTCCTTATCCAAGTGTTGTAGAAATTCTTGCACCAAAAGAACATTAGTGGAAGCATCCCACCTTTGAACAAACGCAGACAACTCCTTCGATATAAGCCTTGGCAACAGAGGCTTTAGGCATACACAGATGACATGCATAAAAACCTTATTTAGAAAATTGCATAGACTGATTGGGTGATAGTCTACAAAGCTTGAAGGAGACTCCTTTTTGGGCAATAAAACCATCTAAGTATTTGCGATACTACGAGGAAAGGGAACTCCATCAAAGAACTCACGAATAGCTTGTAAAAAATAAACCGCTATTATGTCCCAACAAGCCTAATAAAAGTGGCCTGAAAACCCCATCTAGTCCCGCTGCACTGTCAGGATCCATTGAGAAAACAGCATCACGGACCTTATCCATTGTTACTAGGGATAACAATCTCTCATTGTCAGCTATACAAACAAGCTCTGGAATGAAATCAAGAAAACATTGCGCAGCTTCCTCATCTATGGGTGGAGTCTCTACCGTAAGCAAGCTTTGGAAAAAAGATGAGACAAGCATCTTAATTTGGTCAATATCCTCTTCCCACTCACCATTATCATCCTTAACTCGCTGAATTGTCAAGTGCTCCTGTTTTACGGCTAAGGAAGTATGGAAAATTTCATGTTTCGATCCTCTTTACTGAGCCACTGAACTAGGGACTTTTTCTTACAATATGTTTCCTCCTCCGCCAAGGCTCAGACATAGGTTGCTTGAGCTTGTTTTAAGGCCAATAAATTGACCTGAGAACCTGTAGCATCAAACTGAGACTTGAAAACTTTAACCGTTTCCTCCACCTTATGTGTATTATCCATCACATTACCAAACTTATTCTTATTCCAATCCTTGAGAGTAGGCTTTAACCGCTGAAGCTTGAGTGAAAAAGAGAGCATTCCGTACCCCTGAATTAGAGCATCCCAAATAGCTTGTACCACTTAGGGGAAATCCTGGTGACCCAACCACATATTCTGGAATCGAAAGGACTTTAGGATTGATGAAGCACTTAGCTGAGGTACACGAAACAACAAAGGACAGTGATCAGAGGTAGAGCAATTATAAACATCAACTGAACCATTTGAGAACAAGGAAAGCCAGGAAGGATTAAAAAGCAAGCGATCCAATTTTTTCCATACTCGGCCATTTTGACGCAAACCAATCCAAATGAAACATCAGTAGATATCAGAAGATTACAAAAATTTCCCTGATGAATAAAATTCCCAAAATCGGATATAGAGTCGAGACTAAAAGTTGAACGCCCCGCATATTCATTCGTTGATGCGATTGCATTGAAATCACCACCAACCATCCACAGAAGAGAATTAAATATGAACTTCAGCTGCAACAGATCAGACCACAAATGTTGCCTCTCAGCCCGAGTGCTCTTGGCATAAACCAACGTGAAGAAAATAAATTGAATGGTGGACCAGTGACTAAATTGCATATGCAAAAACTGGTTCGATCTATCCCGCAAAATCCCCCCTCCACAACACCCATACTTTATTGGAGTGGTTATAATTATACTCAGTGAAATGCAAATAATCCCACAATTTAAGCAAGTGATCATAAAAACAAAAGGTTCAAGAAGAACCAAATACCAAAATAGAATGTAGTTTACATAGCTTACGAAGCTGACACATAGAAGCCTTACTACTAGCACCTCAGATGTTCCAGACGAGGACACTAATCATCAGAATAAGGGAGGGGTTGAGTTAAAGACCGACTAACTATCCCAAACTGTTATCCAGACTGAGGAAGCTACAAGTAATTTTTTTGAGATCGACCTCAGCGACGTAGCTGGGGCTGAATCGCTTCAGACAGCTGCAACAATGGAAACATATTGTTCAATTTTGTGCCAAAATACTACAGCTCCTAAAATTCAGCCTCCTAGGAATGAGAAAAAAAATGGAGGTCATGGTTGTGTGCGAGTATGGAGTTGGACATTAGAAGGGTGCTTAGATAGACGTCCATCATCAAAAAAACCATAAGGGAAAAAAGAATTATGATCCAGGACCGTTATACCATCTTAGTCAGGAGAAGAAAAGCCTACTTCCACAGGAAAAGACTGCTCTTCATCTAGGGAGGGAGGAATTTCTGTAACAGCTGATGACTAAACAATATTTGTAGAATCTGCCAATAAAGGTATTGAAATAATAGGGGGAGGGCTCTCAAGCTCATTCTGCTGAAATTGGAATGCACAGGTCCCTGCTTCTCCATTGGCTCTACAATTGGCGAGGCAATACATACCACCTGAGACGGGGGTTGAATGGTTGCAGACTGTGTGGCAAGAAGTCCCAAAACATCAAATGTAGACCCTAATTTTTTCATAATCAGTAGGGAGGAGGACTTTTCCTGAACTTATAAATCAGGTGCCGGGATTGTACTAAGAACAGCGGCTTCAACATTGGACTTAGGTTGTTTACTAGATGTGGCTATCTAAACATGTGCAGGTTTAGTATTTGTAAGCTGTGGATTAAAAGCTGCTCGGTTTTTAGGTACATATATCTATCTTTGGGTACATATATACTTGTAAAGAAAACCAATGAATATATTTAGTTTTATCTCTATTTAATTCGATATTATGTTTGATCTTTATTTAATTCGTTTAAAAATATAAATGACAATGGCCTTAGTAATTCTTGTAAAATTTCTGTTTAAACCTTTTGAATTGAAATTTATTAAATGGTGTGATGGCATACTCTTAAGAATGCAAATCAAATTATAGAAGAAGTATAATTTGGTGTCTTGATCAATATAAACAAATGATTCACACTTTTACAATAATTTTATATACTTGCAAAGAAAACCAATTGAGATATTTTCATAAACCTAAAACATTGTTTTAAAATTCATTTTGATTGAGAGGTATGGGAGCTTTAATCCTCTAAAACCCCAATATATAGCTAATGTGTTAGAAGCCAATGAGTTATGATCTCTATTTTTGATAGATTGAGGTGTTTGAATAATTATGTCATTATATCGAATATTGATTAATTATGACTTCTGTATGATTGCATTTTATTTTATAAATCTATAGGCCATTTGATTATGCTTATAAGCACTTGTAACAAATGATCGTCAATTACATCAATTGTCTTTTAATTTGACTTTGATTCCATCAAATTATTTAAGTAATTTAACAAATTTTGAATATGTGATTATTTTTTCTATAATAAAATTTGAAATTATAGGTTCAGGTCAAGTTCGATCCTAAAAGCTTAAACCCAATGTGATCGATCTTTTAAGTCAGTTTAAAGTTTGATTGATCTTAAGCTCGAGTTTAATTTTAGAGGTTCATCTAAGCTGGGCCTAAACTCAAGCCTTATTATCTATTTTGGGTTCGAACCTAAATATAACATCCCACTACCATAAGGTACATACCTAAGCTTTTAGGAACATAACTTACGATAATGGTATGTTGGAGCAATGGCAAAGCTAACTTATACATAACTTTAACCCGCATACTTGAAAGGCATTATCATTTCTCGTAAAACATTCATTTATTTCATTCACTTATAAGGTTTACACTGTTCTTCTCAACGATTGTTTACAAAAATCTACACAGGTTCTCTAACAACGTTGCAAAATGATGACAACTAATTTCCTTCGGGAGTCAGCTGACGGACCTCTCATCCATTTCTCAGTCCTCAGACACTCTATGTTCTAACTACACCTTAAGTCTCCTGTCTCGTACCTGAAAAGCCACAATGCAAATTTTG
>JAOQMS010000005.1:39257441-39271218 GCA_027563885.1 Erythroxylum longipes | reverse complement strand
TGTTGTGACTGAGTGCCTTTCACATACACATTCAAAGTTTGGCCCATAGGGCTCAATCAGAACACATTTATCACGGAATATAGCTCGATGTGGAGAACACACTTATCAAGGAGCAAAGCTCTACGTGGAAGCGCTTCTAACTGGCAAGTCAAGTCACAACGCCTTTATCTGAACATGTATTTTATGAAATGCATTAAATACTGAGCAGATCATACACAGAATCTCATACAAATGTTCAGGCAAAGTCTTATAATCATCGGACCTCAGTCCGGCATTCAGCTGTCGCTGAGAATCAAATAGCATTCAGAAGCTCATATCAAATCATCAAATCAAACACTTCCAATACATGCCCGACTATTAAACTCCTCGGACCTCAGGTCTGGAATTCAGAAACAGCACACAACAATTCAGTGATATTGGAACTTAATAAATTGAATACATACAATCAATTAATCCTAGGAATCCATCTAGGTTGACTCACAGTATACTCCCAGAAGCTATCGCCTGGACGGTCAGGCAATGTCTGATTGTCGTTTGATGTGCTTCTTTGCTTAACAAATACTTCAACACTGAAAGTGGAAGTTGACACCACAGAAAGCTGCTCAAGTGTTATGTGGTGATGAAGGTCAGGGGAGAGAATCGCGATGTGAAAGTGTTTCGATGCGAAATCGGAACTATGGTAGATTCTTCCTACCTTAAACAATATAATAAGTGAGTCCATTCTATACCCCTCACGTGTACTATTCATCTCCACTGACTCACCATTTATCATAATTACAATCTATAATGGAACCTTCCTAACTTAAACAATATTATCCCCATGCTCCTCACGTGTACTAAATGCCAAATGAAAGCATATACAATCGTATGAATGGGCCAAACAATATGTATGGCACAATTAACTTATGTCTAACGTTCTTGTATCTTAAATCATATAAATGTCTTACAAATAATTGTTCTAGCCGTATAAGTAACGGAATGTTACACTAAATCTAGTCTAAATCATTGTCAACCATACTTGTTATTCACCAATAAACTGTTAAATTTAAAATTTATTGGATTATATTAGGTGATATCATTCTCATGTTCCAATAATAAATTGGTTATATTTAAAAAAGGAAGGAATGCATTATAAAAGAAGAAAGAATGCTAAAAGATTTTTTAATTGATTGATAAAGTTGTCTAACAATTAATATACTTTATAAGAAATAAAATAATTAAAATAGTTTTTTAATGACTAAAAGAATCACTTTCAAAATTGTAAATACTTTTTAAATGTATTAATGGATCTTACTTATTGGTCAATTTACTTATGAAATTGAGGTATATAAGATCTACCAAAAGCATAACTTTTCCTTTTTCATTATAACAATTTACAATTAATATCAAGACTACATATTAGGCCCACCTCAAGATCATATAGTAGTCCATTAATGATGTGTTTTAAGTGATCCATTTAATGAAGGATAACATATTTAAAAGTGTCTAACCTTTTTTTTTTTTTCAATTTAGTGTCCAAGCTTTTAAATTTTTTCAATTGAGTAACCAACCTTTTAAAATGTTAACAATTCGGTTCAAAAGGTTATTTTTGATGATGTAATATGTCTACTAAATGTCACGTGGATGTCCATCTATTAGTCACATCAGCAAAAACTAGTGTTTTGAATTGAATTATTAAGATTTTAAAAGGTTAGTCACTCAATTGTAAATTTTAAAAACTTAGATACTGAATTGAAAAATCCTAAAAGGTTGAGTACTTTAGGGATGATTATCCCTTTAATGAACCATTTGGACAAGCTCAATCTAACTAATTGTTAATAAATTATGGTACAAAGTACATCTACTTCAACTAGTGCAAAAGTGAGTCCTAATTAGTCCTCTTAAAGGTCCCAAAGTGTGAACTCGAGAAAACTTTTAGAAGTTCTTTAACCAACTCAACCACTCTTTAAGAAGTTAAAATATAAGTTTATTAGATTAGATATATAAAAAGTTTTAAATAAATATAACATAGTCATATAAATTGTATATGAGGAAAGCATCAATAACTATTTAAAGGTTGTTTGGTTTTTACTTTTATTATTTTTGTGGCTTTTATTTTTTTTCTAAATTTGAAATTTACTTTTGAAAAATATGTTTGATTTTTAATATTAATGTATTTACACTTTTATTACTAATAATAATTAAATATTAAATAAAATCTAGAAATAAAATCATTAAGTCATTTTTTATTCTAATCTATTATATAATTTTATTAATAAATATTAAAATAATTAGATTTATTAAAAATAAATAAGTAAAAATTTGTGTTTATTTATTAATATATTTTAATTTAGAAATACATTAATTAAGTAATTATTCTTATTTTAATCTCTTATATATTTTTTATTAATAAGTCTAAAAAATAATTAGATTTATTAAAATAAATAATTAAATAAACACAAAGTTTGTGTTTATTTGTATACTATTATTGTATTTAAAACAAAAATAGTACATCAAAGCTAATTTTATAATTTTTAGGTTATGAAAATAAGAAAAACTCAAATAAAAGATTCAAACAAATAAATTTTTATAGAATTTAAAAATAAAAATAAAAATAAATTGAAAAATAAAAAGCAAAGCTTAAACCCAACTTGATCGGGCTTTCAAGTTAATCTAAAGCCTAAATGATCTTAGGTTCAGGTCTGATTTTTAAAGATTCAATCAAGGTCGCACTAAACTCAAACCTTATTGTTTTATTTTGGATTTGGATATGAATCTAGTATAGCTCACTGTGAACACTACTTGCTATTCACCAATGAATAATAAATTCAAAAAAAATAAATTGGTAAAATTGAAGAAAAGAAAATGCATTGTAAAAGAAGAAAAAATTCTGAAAGAATTTTTTTTATTTGATTGATTAATTTGTCTAACAATAAATGCACCTATAAGAAGTAAAATAATAAGAATAAAACTTTGAATAATTAGTTTCAAAATTATAAATACTTTTCAAATGTGTTAATGGATCTTACTCATCGGTTAACTTACTTTATAAAATTGAGGTACGTACGTGAAACCTACCAAAAAATATAAATTTTCTCTTTTTATTATAACAAGTAATTCACAATTGTTATAGAATTAAATATATGCCGACCTTAAGATCATATAGTAATCCATCAATAATGTGTTTTAAGTTATCCACTTAATGAACCATTGAATATGATAGGTTTGATCCAACTAAATCCATAATAAATTACAGCACAAAATACATTTACTTTAATTAACATAAGAGCCAGTCTTAATGAGTCCTCTTAATTTGTGAACTCCAATCTATAATTTCTAATATTAGAAAGTTGTTTAGAAGTTTTCTAACCAACTTAACCACCGTTTAAGAAGTTAACATATAAATTTATTAGAACAGATTAAAAAAGTTTTAAATAACTTTAACAGACTCCGAAGAATTGTATATGAAGAAGTTATTTGATTTCATTGATATTTTTCTTTATTTTTAATATTAATATAGTTACACTTTAATTACTAAAAATAATTTAATATTAAATAAAAGTTAGAAATAAATTAACTTTATGAATTAACTAAGCAAATAATTTTATTTTAATCTTTTATATAAAATTTATTGATAAATATTATTAATAATAAAAAACATTCGATTTACTCCTATTAATTATTTATTTATATATATATATATATTAATAAAATAAATTTTATTACTTACAATTAAATATTTAATATTTTAAAGTTATCATAAAATTAAATCTATATGTTTAAAGATATTTTAAATTTAACGTATATTTATACATAATTATCAAATCTAAAAATTTGTCTATTTTTAAAATTATTTAAAATTTAAATTAGTTATTAAATAATTAAAATAAATTAGTCGTAATTCTTATTAGTAATTGATATTAAATAATTATATATTAGTTAACAATACAAAGATCGTACACCCAAGCCAATTTTCGTATTTTTATGTTATGAAAATAAGAAAAATTTAAACAAAAATAAAAATCAAAGCAATGGTTATGGCAGATGACGGAGAAAGGTTGACCGTTAAAACTACAGTTGTGAAAACACGCTACCCCAAAGATACAGGAGCTTAATCCGTGGCAAATCTCACGAGATCAGATGCCACCAGATAATGGAAAATGAAACGCCATACGGATGCACGTGGTTAGAGCAAGTTAACAACCATGAACAGAAGACCAAAGAGCCCATGGAAACTTGAGTATTGTATAAAGTAGGCATTAACTAACAGTACCAACCTTTCGTAATTCGTACCTAATGTTCTTCCTCTGTATAATATAAATATACACACATAAACATCTCTTTAGCTGTAGCTAAATACAAAAGACTAAAATAGTTTGTCAACTGTCAATTTCAATTCTTGGTGATTGCATGGATCCTGCCTGCCCTCGTTGGAGCATTTAATAAGCTCCGACGACTGATGCTTAGTTGGAAAGATAGACGGAAAGATAGACGTTCATTAGCGTAGGCTCAAAGCATGCATACGGGGGAAAGTGTTGACCGGCTTGATCCAAAAGTACTATCTCTTTTGCGGTAATTAAGTTCAGAATCATTTTTAAAAAAATGTCTTTTAATTTAAGATAGTGTTAAGTATAATCGCCAATTAGAAAAAGTAAGCTTTAGTTATGATATGTGTCATGGTATGTGAGCTGACTATTAATTAAAAAAAATACACATTTTGTTATTTAATATTTAAAATCATATTAGTGGCATTTTTAGTATCATTTGAATGGGAAGGTAGACCTTATTTGGAAAGTAAAATTAAGAGTTCATGACTATATGAAGTATAATTTTAATTAATTAAATAAAGCTCTTATGACTATATCACTTAGTTTAATCTACCAATTAATTACGGTGATGTGAGAAACGAAGGGTTGACTTCCATAAAATTGAACACAGGCGGCAGAAGTAGGGCAAGTTGTATTGTATTCTTATCGGTCTAATTTTAATCACTTAATTCAAACTACTAATATTCATTTCTTTTTTATCTATCCCCCAAAAAACAAAGATAAAATTCATATGATCGTTGACTTTTATAAAGCTTGGAATATCCCAAATGAACACATAACTCTTGCCAATGCCATGGCCGAGCTGACCTATCATTTCATTTTCTACTCCATTTTCTCCTCCTTAAGGGTCCTTGATTGGAGATGAGTAACTCTACCAACACCGGCGGCTTTCTAGGTTCCAGCAACATCGGAGGTTTCGGCTATGGCATTGGAGTGTCCATTGGAATCCTCTTACTAATCACCACCATCACTTTAGCTTCCTATTTCTGCACCAGAACTCAGCAACAACCAGCTTTTTCAACTCGTCGAAGAAGAAGCAACAATTTAACAGACGAAGGGCCACCGGACAACAACGACGTGGTGGTGGAGATTGGCATAGATGAGGTCACGCTGAAGAGCTACCCCAAGTTGCTTTACTCTGAGGCAAAGCGCCATAAAGGAGACACCACAGCTTCGTGTTGCTCCATATGCTTGGCTGATTACCGGAGCACAGACACTCTCCGGCTGTTGCCAGATTGTGGCCACCTCTTCCACCTCAAGTGTGTGGACCCGTGGCTGAGATTGCACCCGACTTGTCCGGTCTGCAGAACATCTCCGATGCCTACTCCCCTCTCAACGCCTCTCGCTGAGGTGGTTCCTCTAGCGAGTAGGCAAGTCTGAAAATGATCATTCAACTCAAAAGTTGAAGCTGTTGGTTAACGTGAAAATTGATACTTCAAGGTGCCATTGACATAGCTTCAATATTTGGTGTCGTATTGGATCAGCTCCGGCGAGTGGAGGAGCTCTCTCCTGCGACTCTGTAATTTCTTTTACATTCTTTTAATCTGTGCAGTTAAAAGAAAGAAGTTTTATGGCATTTACTTTTACACTGTGATTCAAAGATATATATGTATATGATGTTAGATTCAGAAAGTTATCCGTATAGGCAATAGGCAGTAAATGAAGGTGGAGTTCTTTCTTTTTTCTTCCTAGTAGATGGAGAAGCAGAGTCGTTGCATAGAATTAGAGCTGTAGATCATGAAAGGCTGAATAGACGGGAGGAAAGACAAGCTAAGCGTAACAAATTTGATCAAATATGAATATGAATTCTTACATTTGTTGTCACTGGAGAAGAAAAGGCTTTAGGTCAATGCAGTAGTCTTAGTGGCCAAAATAACAAGAGTGAGTCTACAATCTACAAATCATGCCTTTTAATCAACTAAGCAAGCAAATTGAAGGTTTTGAAGAGAGATAGGTTGTAAGGAAGTATAATGTATAGCAGCAAATATTTGGTTTGAAAAAAAAAAAGAGCTGAAACTCTATGGTCTGAATTTGCGTACATTTCGAAGAGGTTTTATGCTAATGTCCGTAGTTTTGGTTACAAAAGTGGGGTGAAAAGACACAAGTGCTTAGCAGATATGAGGTCAACCCTCTTTGTACCTATTCGTTTGAAGAAAAAGAAAGTTGAAAATTCATTATTAGAATTAGTTTTAAGAATGAGCTTTTCCCCAGTTGGTTCAGTACTTTCCCATATTGGATGCCCCAATGATTAATAAATCTACCGTAATAATGCCAGAGCTTGTTGATTGAGTGCAAGAAATCCACTCTTGAAAAGAAAGAAAATGAAAATTTTTCTCAATGTCGACATCACTTCAAAAGAACAACTTCAACTAAACTCTGCCTAACTCCTTTGAATATTTCGCAGCGCCAACCAATAACGATTTGTGAGTAAATATGGTTGATACTACCCTATTCAAAGCTGGACCTTGGATTCTTCCCACTAACTGTGTTTTCTACCATTTTTTATGAGTCTTTTCCCCAATTTCTGCTTTTTTGTCCTTGTATTAATTGAGTAATACTTAATCTGAAAGTAACAGGAATTCAAGCCATTGTGATATTCTTCCTCAAATAATATTGTCATTACCCTAGGTATCCGATTTAATGTGCAGATGAAACACTGTACATCTCCTCCAATACTTCAATATCCCTGCACCGAAGTAGCGTCTAATAGACCTACTCCTAGGAGCACCGAAGTAGCGTCTAACAGACCTACTCCTAGGAGCCCCTTGTTGGAAAAAATTGACTAATTAAATCCTGAAAGCAAAATAAGCAAGAAAATAACACACAAAAATTTAACGTGGTTCACCCTCTAATTTGGGCTACGTCTACGGGTTAAACTTCGAATAAAACTTTCATTAATGAAAATAACAGGTACAAAGAGTAAAAAATAATACAACAAAATAGTGGCACTCACACACAAGATGTTTCCCAAATTTACTATCCATAGAATAATATCATCACTATTTTACCATTCACCTTTTAGGAAAAATAATATCCTTAATAATATCCTTATTATGTCAACATGCAACAATCGAAATATTTAAGTAGTTAATACCTCACATGTTAATCTATACTGACATACTATTCTTTCTTAGTGAAGAATTCATCAGAAATTGTTAAGAAAAATTTATAAGATTGTTTAGAGATATGATATCGATCGATCGGGCTCTTTATAAGAAAGCTAAAACATTAAAAGATCTCAAATAGAATCTTTAAGTTGAAGAAATTGCATAAATATGGGGTACTTACGAGGATGCTTCCTGTGGCATTGCATGGTAAAATCAATTTTTCTTCACCTTAGGCCCAACGTTAGACGTTGCATATACATCGAAACAAACAGATAGACTTCGCCGATGTATAAAAAAATATATAAAACCATCAAGCCAGAGACAGAGACAGACACCAGAACATGATCATATATGCCGAAGGAAATTTAATATCTTTGAATCAAGGAACCATCTTAAATAATATTCAACTAATTAATTAATGTAGTAGAAACTTATTGTGATTAAGCTCGTAACGTCAGTAGGTTTACTTAAATAAAGAAACACCAAGATGATCAGCACGAAACTTTGTGGCTTTTTTGCACAAGAAATGTTAACATTATTTGAAAGGAACAAAAGAAACCAAATCTATAGATCAAGGAAAATCTGATAGCAGGAAATTGGTACTTAAAGAAAATTGTTAGCAAAAATATCATAGTCATGTTTCTTTCTTGCTTGGTCAGAATTTAAAGGATTATGATAGGTTAAACTCAACCAATCTAAAGGTTCACCTTTCTTCCAACCATTGCCTACTCGAACCCAACTTTTCTTGTCAAGAGGAATGTATTCCACTTAGCTGCAACATAACCATTTGTCGATCAGACAAATAATTTAATTAGGGTAAAAGATTACAAATCGTTATTTAATTTTTAGAAGATAATAAATTAAAGAGTAAACTATAAAAATATATATTTTATTTATTTTAATAATATTAATTAAAACTACCAATAATAATAATAATAATAATAATAATTATTATTATTATTATATAATTATTATTATTCTAATTTTTAATTTTGTCTCAAAAATAATCTTCATTAATCCCACAAATAGTGGTGATGATATATCATTTATCTAATGACTAACATGTATCTTATTGAAAATTTCAAAAAAAGACATGTATCTTATTGATACCACGTTATATTAAATATTAAAAATTAAACAGTAACAAACCCTAAAATTCTTCTTCTGCTTTATGTTGTCATCATCTTGCCAATGGTGTTGTGTTGCAAAAAATTCATATCATTTGTGACAACTTCTATCTTATGACCACCATTGCAAACATGTTTATCGATTAAGCAATTAAATTGTTAAATTTGATGATATTATTTGTCACAAATACGAACACATTAGTGATAAATTTATTATAACTTATAATCTTTATTTAGTGACAACATTATTGTAGCATATAACTTTTATATTTGTGGCGAAATATGTTAGACAATAAGGTCATTGAAGCAAATTTCTTTTACACTAATGCAATTTAATTGTTGAATTGATAGTTTTATTTGTGACAATAATAAACACATTAGTGACAATATTTTTTATAAGAACAAATTTTCATTTTTGTGATAAAATAATATTGACATTTTTTCCTTAAAATATTAGTGATCAAGAAGTAATGGAAACTGATAAAAAAGCACAATTTGTCACTATTTTTAATTATTTTAGTGTCAGTTATGTTGTCATAATAAAATAAAGTATTGTTATGACTTTGTTTGTCACTACTTTATATTGTTTATGTCAACAAACTTGTCATAAATATGTAAAGTTACTGTGATCATATAATTTTGTCACATATTCCATAATTTTTAGTGTTAGTACTTTTGTCACAAATAGCATAATTGTGACCACTTTTCTAAATTAGTCACTCTTTTTTTTGGTGACAAAAGTATTTGTGACAGAAGGTGATCACTTAAAAAATTGGACATTATTAATAGTTGTGACTAATATTACTGTTTCTAATTACAACTTTTGCTTTTACTAAAAATACAGTTTCTTAGAGCGGTGGTTGTTTTTTTATTTGAAAATTAAATGATTGATTAATAATTTAAAAAAAAGGCCTAAGCCTTTAAACAATTTTCGACAAGATGGATTTACTAACTACAAACAAGTGTTCCATGTTATGGCACTTGTACAGACCAAAAGGCTTAGAGGCCTCGATTAGAATAATGGGATAAACCTTGGTTTACTGGTGTGTTTGTCGTCGTTAGTACGAATGTTGTGCTCTAGGATGTCTCCCCACTCTTCCTTTCACTTCATGCATGTTGCGATTGATGAGTCTCTCACTTATTCCTTTTGTGTTGTAGGTGATCTTCAGGGTTGTTGCCTTCAGAGACAAGTTCCAGCTTTGTTTGTTTCAGTTCTATAACTAATGCTCTGTGTCTCTATTTTCTCTTCGTAAACTTCCTTGCTCTTAATGATTTCAGCTCCTTATGCTTTAACTTGACAATACCTTTTTCTAGAATAGTTTGGATGCACGTGGAGAAGTTGTCCATTTTGTCATTAAGCCACTGCAGTAGAGCTTTAAGCAATAATATGATTATAACGGTTTTAAAAAATGTTTCTTAAAATTAGTAAAATATAACAGTTTTTAAAGTATTGCTTTTAATAATATTAAAAAACAAGGATAATAATAATTTGTTACTATATATTAAAAATGCAAAAAATTGAAAAATAATTACCTTAAAATTCTATATATACAACAACTTATACTGATACAATTTTAAACAACAACCAAAGAGTTACTACTTTAAAACATATATCATATATAAGATGAAAAATTACATAAAATGATATTTTTTAAATATTAAAAATAAAAAATAATTTTAATTGGATCTAATTGGACCTAATTAAACTTCAGTTGTCCAAGTCCAAATAGGCTCAAGTTCGGGTTAGATTCAGACTTGAACGCATAATTCTGGGCCCAATTTAGTGTTGGATGAGCTGAATCGGACCAACCCATTACTAACCTTGCCTATGTTTAACATTTTATATAATTCTTTTTAGATAAAAATGAATGAATTTCTTAACGTTTTATAGCCCTATTTTTCACCCTTACAAACGTTTTATATTTAGATGTTCCAATCCGGTTACAACCCATTAGAACGGCTTAAGGGCCCGCTGCATGGTCGATCAACCTTGGCCTGGTCCGTTAAATTCAGGTCAGCCGTATCAGGTCATGATCGGGCTAGATTGTCATCCCTCCCAACTAGTCCATACTATGATTCCAACTCCTCTCGTTGGATTGTAGCAGTTGAGGATTGCTCGATGTTCCTACTTGAGTCCATCAGGGTTCTCTCCACTCCAGTTATCGTCTCTCGCATACGATTATGGCTTACGATTTCCTGGTTGTTAGCATCTTGGTCTGTTTCTTTCTGGATTCTGAGTACATGTATCTTTATCTGTATCTTTCTTGACTCTGTTTGCGTGTTGTTTTACCTGTGATTTTGTCGTGGAATTATCTATCTCCTTGACGTTTCGTTGCTATACTGTGTTTGTTTTCGGTGTAGTTTACCTCCATATCTACCTCATACATGTAAAATGTTCTCAATGTAGGCATGTGGCATGTAAGATCAGAGAACTGGGTTGCCAGTACTTGGGACAACAATTCTATCTTACAGTATACTCAACAAATTCATGGCGGGACAAGTATCCAATCTCGACCAATGCTCTTCTTTGTGGTCGTGCAGTAGTGAGTCGCTCTCTATAGAGAATCATAGCTTCTTAAGAAACTTGAATTAGAGATGTCACGAGAGGGTGGCGTGATCTAATGCAAGAGGTCAGTTAGACATTTATAGATATATATAATGCAACTTGGTGGAAGCTGGTTTTCTATGTACATCAACTTCTCTGTTTCTTGGCAACGAAGTATTACATTTGTTTAGTTGTGCAATCAGCATTACCTATCCTTAGTAAATAAGTTCCTGAGATCTTTTTTTTTTCTAATTAGACTTGACATTCTATTTATAGTCTTCAGGATATGTTGAACTAGAAAGTACTTAAGGGACCACATGAGGACCTAGAAATTAACCTAGAAGCAATTAAGCAGTCAAGAAAAAAAATTAGTTCTTTAGTAGTAACAGAGGTTTTAAGACTACTGATGCAATGCTCAATAAGGCAAACAATTTGTTGAGAAAAGATATTCCAAAGCTAGAGGAGGAGTTAAGCACCTATTATCATCTTACAGGCAGAAAATATGCTAAATATGCTTTTCAATGTTGTACATTAGGTACTGTAGAGGGTGATTGCCAATTTTTCTGCTTCAAACAATATAACTTTTTTAACTATAGAATAACAAATAGTATTGTCTTGATTGAGCCTCGAACTCTAATCAGTTCTAGTAATGCAACTTGTCACAAATTTAATAGTCCTGTTAGTGTTTGCTTAGCTCCTTTATCTTGCAGCTAATAATGTATATCATCCTTAAGTAGCGTTTTTTGGTTTTTGAGATTTGTTCTACCTTTCGTAGAATGAGTTTCTGAACCTTCCATTTGCAAATTTTTCTGTAGCTTTACATCATTTGCATAGTTTTCTGATTTGTTTTGCTTTCTCTTTATGTCTCCTTTATATTAGGTACTTGGAATTGCTTCTTCACCGGCCATCACCTAGTTAGTCACTATGCCAAGTCTATTTGAAGTACAAGTCTTACTTTGTTCCTTCATTCTAGTATTTGACTTAGTAATTGAATTATAATTATATATTAGCAGTGATTCCTAGTTTTTAGAAATTGTGTTAATAGTTTTGTTGTTTTTCTTTGGACCCAATCTCTACAAATAATTCTTAGGATGGTAGTAACTAATGAAGTTAAATTCTACACTTTGTTTCTTTCTTTCTTGAGCTTGATAACTATCCTAAATCTTTTGATCATTGGTCTCTTACTCTTTAAGTAGTTTGCTATCAAAGTTACATTTACTTCTAACATCCTAAATTATATTGCTAATCGATAGAATAAAATAGATAAAAATTCTAGTAAGGACATTAAAATCATTCTATTTATAGGATGAAAATTTGGAAAGTTGCTACGGCATTTTGATATGACATAAAGATATGTGTTATTTTTTATTTTTTATACATTAGGTATTTCAACCTAGCCAGACTAATTCTAATCTCCTAAAATCTCACCCTAAGAGTCCTAGAGGAATATAAATTTGGAACCTCAAGATCTCTCAGATTCCTATGTAGCCTGTATATTTTTACGCACAAGGAGTCATCACATACTTGATTGGTCAACTGCTGATTGATCACTGGCCCTGTTCAGCATCAGGTTCTCAGAGCCCTCAAGTTTCCTAATAGCTTCAACTCCCACACTGTCACTACGTAAATATTCTATTCTTCCAAATCGTACATTTCAACGTAAAGAATATCACATTACGAAGTTCTTTAATTTAATATTGTTCATCTTATTGTCTTTTACTTTAAGATTAATTGCAAGTTATTTTTTTTCAATTGCAAATATATTGCACCAAATGTGGATTGAAAAGTTTATGCCTTTTGACTTTTTATAAAAGGAATTGAATTATTGTGTTGTTAATTTTTTACCTACATTAAGTTGTCTTTATTAAATGGAGGTTACAATAAAATATTTAGTAGTTCATTCTTTAGATATATCAATCAATTAATAAGCATAGTAATTTTGGAATAATTCCAATGGCCAAAAGTGTATTTTAAACTTTAATATTTACACTACAATCTAATTTGAATCTTAACGTTTTGGAATATTCAAATTAAACCCAACATTTACAAAATATTTAAACCGGACTTTATAAAGACGGAAAATTTAACAGAAGTTACTTTCTATCGATTAAATGTCACGTGACTTCTTTTTCAATTTTTTATAATAGTGGGACCTATTCACATGACATTCTTATTTTACAATAAAGGTGGTCAATTACTATATATAAAAATTGCAGTTTTGAATGCTCAAATTCCTTAATCCTCGTTTTAATCAGACACAAATAAAACTCACCGTTTTAAGAGCTTGTGAGTTAGCAAATTCACTGCACCAGTACTGACACTTGTATTTTTTGTCTTCCACTAATGTGGCAGTTGGGTAGCTTCGAAGGGGAAGGAACGTGGAGTTCGGTGAGCTAGAAGTAGAAGCAACTTTGTTGATGGAGTCAACAGTGAGGTCTTCGTCTTCTGAGACGTTGAATCCAAAGAGTTTTAAGCAAGTGGCTGTGGAAGTTGGCTTGCTTTGATAGTTAAGCTCTGCCATTAAAGCTCTACACATAGTAAACACTTTTTGGGTTTTGTTTTCACTAGAACAGAGAAGTAGCAAAAGTGGTTAATGTATGCTGTATAGCGGTTACTGTTGTATTTTTTGACTTTAATGGCACAATTTGTATCCCATATTGGGAAGAGATGAGGATGGGAGGAGTTTTGCAA